>JAANDG010001197.1:0-188896 GCA_036852015.1 Pelodera strongyloides | reverse complement strand
AGAGAAGGAAAGCGTAATCTCTTGAATAGTTGAATTTCTCGTACAAAAGGAACGGAAATCAGTGTCAGATATTTTACTACTAATAAAAATGAAATCGTCCGGGGTTAAGCGTTGAAAATTACCAGAAACTTGCTCGATAGTAGATTCCAGCACAAGGTCGAAGACAAGGGAGAGGTGATCGCTCTGTGCAATGGGAGCCACAGTTTGAATGTTCTCCACAACGTCGAGACTGTCTGCAACAACAACATCAAGAATTTTTAAAGTATCTCGGAAAGTAGGCTGCTTATTCAAAAGAAACATATTGTTGCAAGAAAGAAAATCTCTGAACCTTTCAGCAGGCCTACCAGAAAACGAAAATTGATTTCAAAATTGAACATTAAAGTAGACGACATAGACGACTAGACAGACGGCTTACTAGGCAAACTCTGCCCTGGAATTTGTATTCGACCTTCCCATATTCTATATTGTTCGATAGTCTTAGGCCAAACTTCTGCCACTGCCTAATATAATTCTCTGTCCAAACACACCGGATTTGCTGCACGTGGATCGACTTGTTGATGGTATGTTACGCAGTTCCGAATTTAATTTTTGTTAGTATTTCAAGTTTTCAGTTCCATATTTACGTTGTATTATGTGGCAATTGCAATTAGTAATTTTCACATACACCTTGCATGACTGCATGACTGCATGAGTGAATCGCTTGTTGATGGTATGTGGACCGACTTGTTGTGAAAAGCTTATGCTTCATGTCTAAAAATAAGCGTGAGATCTAAAACAAGTTTTAGATATGACAAAATACATTGGATATCATGACAATCAAACATACTATGACATTCTCAATTACGTGATGGCTGGGGCTGGTTTTGATGGAATCGCTATGAGTAATTATTCCACAAATTACAAGTGGGTCCTAATTGAGTTACAATTAGCTGGTGATTATTCATGGGCCATGGGGATTTAAAAGGCCAGGGCCAGGGGCCAGGCTTATAAAAAAAGGAACATGTCTCATTCATGATGTAGTAGTACATCAGCATTCTTATGCAGCTTATGCAAATGAACATAAATTAAAATAAAACATCGAGCTAATTTCGAGCAAATTAGCATAGATACGTAAGAATTCAGTTGGTCACGATGCGTTTCAAAAACCGGCCGGTAGTTCGCTTCCTCTAGTATTTATTTCACTTCATTTCCAATAAATAACTTATAAACATGGTCCTTCAGGGCCAATTTACGAAAAAACGTGGATCTTTGGATGAACAACCGGACTACGATGGATTTTTTCCGATTCGTTTTTGAGGAGAACGGGTACACATGTCAAGAGGTGGGTCTTATTGAACTATAACTTTTAACCCATAGCTTTGCTGGGAATAATCGAACAAACACGTGTAAAACGAAAGCAGTATAGCAACATCGGCAAGTTTTGGAATAACGTAAGAAAGATGGTCGTCAAACATTAGACGGTTAATTTTATTATTAGAATCAAATCACGAGATTTCAGTTCTTCTACAGCTGTACCCGCGGTAGCACTCCATTCGACTGTTGCGATTATTTTTTCCCGACTTATGTTATGTTGAGAGGGAGGTAAGAATTATTTTTGGGTAGAACGTATGCTTATGCTTATTAAAAATGTGAAAAAAATGAAAGAACAGCATAACATAAAGAACATGCACAATAATTGCTTGGAACCCACCATTGATCTAGTTGCGTTTCATAATTTTCTTCAACGCGACACTTTGCGACATCGCCGCGCAAAAAGAGGCTCCGCCATAGCGTGGCGGTACCCCAAGCCTAGTGAGCGCGGCGGGTGTGCGCGAATTTTAATGGCTCCCCTACGGCGGTCTCAGTGCGCACCTGGGCGAACCCGTGGCGTGCCAGCAGTGGTCCTTACAAAAAGTGCGCTGCGGTACGCTAACTTTAGCTGAGTGTCCTTTCGCGCGCCTATGGCGCGTTATTTTTATTGCGCGGCGATGACGCATTGTTTCCCCAGAGCTGGCTCAAAATTTACTCACAATCAGAAAACGAGCTTCTGTTCTTCTAGATATATTATTTCAAGCAATGCTTTACAGATGTTTTAAATTGAGTGAATATCTACAAGATGGGCCGGATGAGCAGGCAAAATTGAGGGTTTTTGTGAAACCAATCAAAAGTGAAGTGATTAACAGAGGACAAATTCAGGTATGGGGCTTTCAAGTTCTGAATAATATTTATTAATAACCAGTCGGCTCACGCCGCCTGAAGCGACTTACATGGAAATATGATTGGTTTAGCATGGGCATACTTATATACAAAGCTTCCAACGTACCATAAGAAATTCACATAATAGGAAACAATTGCACATACATGTACTTCGACATTGAGCTGCAAAACTCTTTTTATACCCGAACACGAAATTTGCATTTCCGTAACGCACGTCGGTATGCAAATTACGCTACAGTTACTCTTTTATATTATAAGATTTGGCGGTTACGAAACAATCAAAACTACTACTTTTGAGTTTCGACGCAGCATATTGCGATTGTGATGGATATGTGTGTGTATTCAGTGGCCTGATGATCATAGAAATGTACTGTTAGCAATAAGAATTACATGTTAGTTCGCAAAAATTCCGAAAACATATGACAATTTAAGTAATTTTCAGCCTCAATTGATAATGTACCTTGGTGATAATCACATTGAAACGCTCACCTTTCCCCGATACTATTTTGGCTTGTATAGTTGGAATAAAGTTAGGTGAGGGTTTACATTTTCTGATGTCGCCACGCCACGCAAAACATAAGCCCGATGCGGGGCTCGAACCCGCGACAACCAGATTAAGAGTCTGGTGCTCTGCCGACTGAGCTAACCAGGCTCCGCTGTTAGTTTCAACTTTCAGGGTGAAATTTTATAAAACAAAGGAATATTGGGCTTGTGGAAATATTCCCAGATAAGCTAAAGCATAATTGTAGACATAATTTCAGATTCACACAGAATATCATCAACAGTTTGAAGAATAATCCAAAATGCTCTACAAATCCGATAAATTCTGGTATGTACTGTACATTATTTAAATTCTTATTATTATTTTCATTCTATCAGGCTATCCCTCTTTCTTTCTTTTTCTCTTTTTATATTTCAGTTTTCTTTTTTGTTTAAACCTTTTTTTATTTCTTTCTATTTCTATTTCGTTTTCTACTTTCTTTTTATCACTATGATTGTTGATTTGCTACCCTGACAATGATTCCATATACTTGAACTGAACTGGAGGAAATAAGCTTTTGTTTTTGAGGACGTTACACGTGTCTTACACACGAGTGGTTGATGAGGAGCATTTATGGTCAATACAACTGCACACTACCATATTATAAGGTACGTTTATTTAGCTTATATTGCTACTTTTACACTCTACTTGAATGGCATACGTGGTACTTCAAGTTCCTGTTTACTTTTAATAATAATTTATTACACACAAAGACAATCAAAGAGAGCAATGTAACGTGATTATTTTCGTGCAATATCGAATATACATGAATTCTCAAAGATCTTCGCAGGACGTCATTTATTATTCACAATAGCAGTCAATGAGTACTGTCGGGTAAAAATTTACATATCATATTCCATACGCAGTCATCGTTCCAGTGTTCATTCAAAACAGGCATTCCGGACTTGCTTCTCGGACGGTGCACTCTGAATATGTGTTACTAATAGAGGATTTATAAGCACTTGCTTCCGTGGAAGGTGCCCCATGGCATGGCCCATGACCGTTCATGAGCACTCTCACTTTCTATAGAGAAAATAGAGGTACCGTAGGCTCTGTTTCTACGTTTCAGGCAGATGTGATAAGTAATATACATGGAAAGTGTTGTCTCCTTTTATACAAGAAAATATATTCTAATTTTCTTGCTAATTTGCATGCATTATTTGATTTTTTTTTTGGAAAGTGACGGGTTACTATATATATATATATATATATATTTCTCCTCTAGAAAGTGAAAGTGCTTACAAAGGGCCACGGGACACTTCCGACTGCCCACGGGGAAGAAAATGCTTATAAATCCTCTATAACGAATGTGTCTAGTACAAAATCTATTCAAATTATCTGCCCGATTTTTCTCATTTTCACTGGTGGTAGGAATAGTGTAGCGGGTAGACCGAAAGTTCCGTGGTGGTGGAGGGATAGAATCCTCAATAGTGAGATGTGAGACTAGGAAAATGTGGAAACATTTTAGCAGTGATAATTAGAGTGCCTAACTTTGTCTCCTTGACTCATAGGATCACGGTTGAAGTGGCCGTATCCGAGGCTTCTGTGTCCTTTCAACCCAAATATCTGAGTCATTCTTGGACGAAAGAATAATAGATGGGAGGGAGAGCGCCTTCCTTCCTTCGCTTTGCCGCAGTAGTGAAGCGGTGCGGTGGCACAAGTGCGACTGTCACTTGACTTGCGCAGGGGAACTGGAGCAACCAGGGGACTCCGTTGCTCATCAGGGTGAATATACGATTAATAGGAACTCCGACCTTGTCGAAATATTACAGAGGCAACGGGGCTCCGAGGAACTCAGCGGAATTTATCGTCGCTGTCAGGTTCTGGGGCCCTCTGGTCGTTACCCGAGATATACCGAAAAATGGCTCACTCACCATCAAGGGTCTTCTCCTTCGGACCGAATAAAATATGGCTCGACAGTTCCAAGGCACCGTTACGGGGGAAGGCAACGCCCTGCCTTCCTACGTAATATCTGTGTGTAGGGTGGTGTGTGTACTGTAGTGTTGGGGTGTAGAATAACATAGACGAGTACATCTTTATGCTGTGTATAGTTCGTACCTGCTATAAGAACAGCATGAGGCACACTGAGGCGAGGGTGGAGGGCGGCTGCCCTCTCTCATCGACATACCGTGAGAGGGCATTCGCCTAGTGAGAGAGAGAGAGACATGCTAGGGCCATCCGACTGGCTTAGGGTGTAATGCCAGCCGGCATACCCGCTACAGCACGTAGAAAATTTTAGACGTATAACGTTTATACACATAGACGTGAAATAAAATAAATAAATAAATAATTATTATGTATATAGTAAAAAAAATTGGCGGCAGCTAGCCGTGCGTTCCGAATGCATACTGATACTGGTACTGGCCGCTTTCGCTATGTGGGCGTGGCTTTACTGCAGTATAAAAAATTACTTTCTCTTCTAAATGTGAGCTTCTCAGGTAATGTCATTTCCTTTTTTCCTTTCTTTTTCTGTCGTAATTCTATTCAGAAAGACCGAGGGTTGCTCAGAACCAATTTACTTCAACGGAGACTAAAGGTCGCCGAATAGAACAATTTCTTTCCCTCTTTTTTTCTATTCTGCAAACGAAAACCAACGATCACTTCTTGCAAAAATGAATAAGCTTAAAAACTAAAGTAAATATAATAAAATTTATACATACTCAGTATGTATATCACAGTATATATATAATAAAATGTATACATACTCAGTATATCACAATCCACATACGAAGACGGCGAAAACTTCAATCGGGCATCAAATCCACATACTTCCTTAAAAATAAAATAATATTTAAAACAATTAGCTAACACGATTGAAAAACGGTGTTCTCAAATGAATGTCCTTTCCTTGTAGCATGCGAAGTTTCCATCTCGATTGCCGTCGTGGAGAAACTACGAAGGAAACAAATTTAACATGTGAAATTTATTTCAAAGATTTTCCCCGTTTATTCTTTTACCAGACGGCTGTCGTCACCCGAGACGACTTTGAAATGCTACGCAGGCGGCACTTCGAAGTGCGCAATTTTCATGAAACGTCTGAAGCGTATTGACTTTATTCCAAATTTTTAATTTTTGTTCCAAATATTTAATCGAAAAGGGAACTCTCTCACGGTCTGGGTTCACATTCCTAGACATAGGGTCCATTCCCTAGTCCATATAATATAGTCCATGGAAAATACGAATCCTTTCGCGGATTGCGCAGCTGGTGATGCGAATAAAATCAGTCTTGAGAAATGAACATAAGAACGAACATGACTATTGATTGAGAAGTGAAAAATAGTTAAAGTAAAGAAATGCGAATTAATTTCAGGAAGAGCTTGACTATTTGTACCGAATACCTGCATGTTCGTCATCTTTAGTCGTCGATAACTATGACGATATTAAATGGGCCCGATTGGAAAGATACAAGGTTGGTGAAGAAAAAAAAAAGAATGTGCATGGCGAATTGGCTTCTAAAAGCCCCTAGAAGTCTATATCCATGTCTGCCTCAAGCTAAATTCCGCAACTACCCAAAAACAATCGTGATACATTAGCTCCACTCATGAACAGTGCGCTGGACGTTGTATTTCCACGTTGTATATGCAAATGAGCCGCGCGATTTGTTAGTCTAATTATATTCATCTGCATTCGGCTTTTGGGAATACAGTTGTGCAACATACACATACGTTTCAAGAAACGGCCGTTATGTCGCTTTAAATATAATAATAATAAAGGGTTTATTGATAAAAACGACAAGTACAAAATAAAAAGGTAAGCGAGAAAATAACAACCAGGTCCCACAGAGTAAAGGGTTCAAGTCCTTTACTACTTACGGGGAACTACTTACGGGGAAAACTACTTACGGGGAATATGTGGAAAGACGTTGCTCAACTTGGTCGTTATATCAGTACTATGCTTGAGCCATGTTCAGTTATTCCCTTTTTTACTTTTCATTTTTCCCTTGTAGTGCCTCCCATCTTGCAACCGAATCGAATTGAAAGTCGACATAACTTCAACGAGGGACTATTCGGCGGAGCCTGACAAATATGGATACCGACTCGAAGCTGCTTTTTACGACCTTGTCGTAAGTAGTTTGTCAAAATAAATAGATACCGTCATCGGAGTTTAGCAATATACTTGGAAGCCTTTGCGTTTTCACGGTAAGGCGTTGAGTTCCAAACGTCCAAACCATGTTCAGTTTCCTCAATTGAGTCACGTTAACAAATCCTTGAAACACCAATTTAGTATCTTGAGTAAATTAACTCTTAGTTTACTCTTCGATATATCACGCGCGTAAGTCATCACGCGCAAGATACGAACTCTAACTAAGCTAACCGATTACTTTCAGTACGAGGAGTTCAACGAAGTTCGTACAATCACAATGTCTGGATTTATTTCCGAATTGGGAGGACAAACTGGACTTTTTCTAGGAATTTCACTCATAACTTTTGTCCAACTTATTGTCTCGATCACGACTGTTTCATACAAATATTTCATGAATTTCTTGATGAAAAGGAATATCATATAAATGTTTCAAGTTAGAGACAACCGAGGCCGATAAAGTAACTGTCTCATCTAGGCAGTTAGCCATAAAAACAGTCAGTACTGTTCATTTACCCTTGTGTCACATCCTGACTGTATAACATCAACCGCCATGTTATTCCACATTATTGCTATGTTATTCCACATTATTCCCAGCCTCCGAGAGGTTACTCTTTGAAACTCTATTATATCTTCACCAGCCGTTCGAAGAACCCTACGGGCTCTTCTCCGCCTGGAGGAATCGGCCTACGGCCGTTTGTTACCCTATTTAAAACATTTACACGTCTACAAAGTCACTTATGATTGGGGAAACGTACAATATGAGTCTGGATCTCCATTCACTAATGGTGCCATGCAAATTTGCCATTGAAGGTGCTTATGTAGAGCAGATTGTTACCCTTATGATAAGCTAGCATAGCTCAACCGGTAGAGCGTTGGACTGTGAATAGAGAGGTTGTGGGTTCGAATCTCGCCATTGTCAAAGATTTTGTATGCTCTTTCGACCTAAGAATTTTCTTTATGGAGGGATTTCGTTGTGCACATAAAAACAAACCCGTGACAAACTCTTCTCCTTTATATAATAAGATTTAAATAAACCTTTTTTATTTTGTTACCTTCTGAAGATAATATACATACATCATGCAATTCATCCTGAATGACAGATAGACATTATTTTATAAGAGTTCAACGTGCACGTGGGCGGATTATAAGAACACTCGTGCTTTCACGAATCGTCTCTTAAAATTTTCCTGAAACATGCGTATATTAGGTAATTTTGGAAAAAGTGCGACCCGTTTTATATAACTTATTAAACAAACTAACCCCAGGTCCAGATTACTGGGGATCAAAAATTGTATAAGAATGTGTACATGTTCCCTTGATACTTGTTTGTGCTAGAAAACAAGCATGTAACATGAGCTTGGAGAACCAATAGCCACTATTTCTTATTCTATGTTGTGGGAGTATAGTTGGAACATATACATAAATAATTTACCACATATAGTAGGTTGATGGTTATTTATACATACTTTCCTTTACATGCTAGCTAGCATACATTCTAGGTTTTTATGCAATATTAGGACACACTTTTAAATACAGATATTTCTTCTTTTCCAGTATTATCCTGTAACATTTTTTCGTCTTGTTTTTTTTTATTTCACTATAAGAATAAGGATTCCTACAAAAATTATATTTTTGCTAGATATTTACCTTTAATAAAACAATGCAAAAAGAACATGAGCTTCAATACACACTCTCAACAATATCGGAAAACAGTTCTGAAACTTCACTGGGAACACGAATAATGTATAACATCAATCGTCGAAGGAGACCGTATTTCAAGTTAGTAACTTCTTACTTTAAAGCGAAATGCTGGCCGGTTTTTGAAACACATCGAGTACGCCAGCATTCTTAAGCAGCATATTCAAATGACAATAAATTAGAAAAAAAATCGAGCTAAAATCGAGCAAATTAGCATAAATACGTAAGTATTCAGTTGTCCACAATGCGTTTCAAAAACCAGCCGGTATTTCGCTTTAATAAGTTTATGAGTCTTTTTGAATGATAAACTAGTTCACTGAGTAAATGTGGTATATTTTAGCACTGGAGTTTCCATCAATACAACTATGTCGTCAACTGCAACCTTCCCACCGCAAATAGTAGAAAAGTGCAGCGGCCATAACTTGAGAACTGAATTACATGGATGGGAGCAATTGAGAAGGGTAATTGTAATTTGTAATTATAAGGTGTGTGCTCGCGGCAATACTTCGGGCTGCAGACGGCCCGGCGAACCGCTGAAACAACGCCGTGTGCGCGCCATGTCACCTCAGGATCAGTGTACTGAGAACACCTAGTTGTTGGGAAAACACGTCTCTGACATACATATTAATAATAATAAATGTTTATTGGATCAACGAGTCGTAGGGACAAAGATGACAAGTTCTTGAGGTAGTGGTTATCAGCTCGCAAACCAAAAGGTACCCTAAGATGTTGGTGCGGTAAGGACACCATCATACTAACAAGGCTAGGGGTATGCGCTAAACCAAACATATAAAAGAAGATCTACGCAGTTGTCGGCTTCAGCACCGTTTCTTTATTTACCGTATATTTTTTAAGCTAGCAAATTTTAGGCAACGTCTCTATCCGCAAAAAGTTTCTGGTGTTTGGTACTGCTCACTGGCCTTGGCTCTACAATTATAACTGCCTATTTTATGTTTTCAACTTACTTGGAAAACAGCACCGCAACACATATGAAGATAGAACAGGTTAGGTTAGATAAGCACACTTTATACATATACTTCGGGGATATTCAAACTGGGCTTCTTGGTATCTTTTAGTAAGTTCAAAATCACTAAAAAATGCACATTCAGAACAAGAATAGGAATAGTGTCAATGTTCTACGCCGCGATAAGATGTAACAATATTCAAGTCTAAGATTAAGTTTAAGATAAACACTCAAGATTACTGGTGAATTGATTTCTAGCAAGGTATTACTTTTTCTCAAGGAAACTCAAGCTTATCGTTGCATGAGCATGTGGCTTAATTTGCCAACCTCTTATCGTGCACACTTATATTATATACCAGACGGCTATCGCCGCCTGAGGCGACTTCAGGCGATACCCTACGAATAATTGGCATACTTATATGAAACGCCTAATGCGTAATTTTTAAAGGTTATATGATAGAAGAACACTCTATTGTGCTTATTTTGAAGAGTTGCTGGCTAAAAGTTGGCCTGCTTATACCAAATGCCTGAAACGTAGGAAGATTTTCGTTGCGTTCACACGCGGCTTCAAACAAAAAAGTAAACTCTTCTCCTTTATATAATAAGATAATGTGTCAATAAATTATTAGTATTATTAAATTTTAGGCTAAGTCTTTGGCACTTCCAAATCTAATACTTTGTCCGAACACACCTGATACCATATACGCGGACAAGTTAATTGAAGGTGAGATTGTATTGATTTTCGACTTTTTATCGATTTTGTCATCAGTTGGGTATTTCTCCATACATCACACGCAAATTTATTAAAACGAAATGCCGGCCGGTTTTTGAACGCATCGTGGACAGTTGAATTCTTCGTATTTGTGTTAATTTGCTCGAATTTAGCTCGATTTTTATTCTAATTTGTGTACATTTAGCTGCATATGAATGCTGGTGTACTCGATGTGTTTTAGAAACCGGCTATTATTTCGCTTTAATTACAGATATGCAGCAATATATTGGATATCACAGCAATCAGACTTATTACGATATATTGAATTATGCAATTGCCGGATCTGGCTTTGATGGGATACCGATGAAATATTACAAAGAGGAATATGTGTAAGTTGGGTTGCGTTGTTTATGAAATCCGAGATGGGATCGGATAGAGAAAACATGCTAATTGTCGTATATAAACCGTAAAACGCATTTTAACCTTTCTGACTACGGTACCTGGCAGACGGGCAGACCTGTTAGTAGCCGGGGAATAACGTTGTGAGTTCTAGGGGTAAAGAAATGCGATTTTCACAGTAATATTTCTGAAATACCGGACACGATGTGCAAGTAAATTGAGGAAAACTTTTTTCTCGTGTTCCTGTCCCTTTAACCACCAACTACCAATATTGACATTTTCCTTAGGCATAAATTTGTGAAAATTAGCAATATACCTTGCGTCCTCATTATTCTTTTATTCAGTGAAAATCTCCGCAAAAACTTGGAACTTTGGAGAAATAATCGCACAACTCTCGACTTTTTCAAATTTATTTTTGAGCAAAACGGGTACAACTGTGAAGACGTGAGTATTTTATTGAGTCTTGTTATTTGGATAATTTATTTTTAAAGCGAAATACCAGCCGGTTTTTGAAACGCGTCGAGCACACCTGCATTCTTATGCAGCTTATGCAAATGTGCATAAATTAGAATAAAAAATCAAGCCAAATTCGAGCAAATTAGCATAATCAGCATAAGAATTCAGTTGCGCACGATGCGTTTCAAAAACCGGCCGGATTACGCTTCAATTAAACGTCTTGCTGATCATGTGTGGCTTCAAACAAGTGAGCAATGCACGAACAAGTTTTTTACAGTTCTTCAATAAATGTTCGTCTGGATTTCGCGACTTCAATTGCTGTGAAGCATTTTATCCAACATACGTGATGCTGCGAGGAAGGTGGGTTATAGAATTTGCTGACGTTGTCATCGTATACATTATATTCTGGGTTAATTCGTTCATTGACTTGAAGATGACAATAGCCATCAAGACTTAAAGCGAAATATCGGCCGTTTTCTGAAACACATCGTGAATAACTGAATGCTTGCGTCTTTTATTATTCGAAAAAATAAGCCTATTCGAAAGCTACCGGCCTATGCCTATGCTACACGGAGTTGTTGGCAAAGTGCCCGGAGTTAGATAAAATTCAAACTTTGCATGTGTCCCGTGCTTAAAATACACAGTCCGAGTTGAATTTGAATATTTTTGACATATAAGCTCAACTTTGCGAAATACCTGCCGGTTTTTGAAACGCATCGTGGGCAACTGAATTCTTACGCATCTATGCTCACTTGCTCGAATTTAGCTCGATTTTTTATTCGAATTTAAGTTCATTTGCATAAGCTGCATAGGAGTCGATGTGTTTCAAAAACGGGTCGGTATTCAAAACATCAAGTACCATTTTGCAGATGTTTTAAACTCCGAGAATATATTCAAACCGGTCCTGATGAGCAAACAAAAATGCGAGTTTTTGTGAAGCCGATACGCAGTGAAGTTCTAGGGAAAGGGGCGATTCAGGTTGAACCTTTTGGTCATTTAGTGATTTATTGATTTTTGATGTTTTCATTATCGATATTTATGTCATTTACCCGTTAGTGGCCTATCAGTGACTGTGAAGTACCGTCTATGAGTATGTTATTGTTTTCTAATAAGAATAAGCCATAGAACATGGCACTACTTCAATGATAGCATTGTGAATAATAAACAACAACAACTTTATAACAACAAACTAGTTTCAAAAATTATAACAACAATTTAGTTTCCAGCCTAATTTACTACTTCATCCCGGTGATTCGCACATGGAAACATCAACATTTCCCCGTTATTATTTCAGTTTATACAGTTGGAATAAAATTAGGTTTGTAATTTAATTTATTAAAATTAATACCCAAAAATAAAGCTATTTCGATGATCTCACTATTCACATTGAACATATTGGCGCTGAGTGGGCCGCGAGCGTGCCGCGCGCCCCTGGCCCGCACATTGCTCCAGATAATTCTCAAAAATTGCAGGTTTACGAGAAAAGTGATCAACAGTCTCAGTTCGAATCCAAAATGCTCGACAAAGCCTGAAAACGCTGGTCAGTTATTTGACAATAGACATTTTTGTGATTCCGTTGTGAAATAGGTATATAGCAAAATTCCGTGCCACTGTTATGAATTTATGAATGAAGTACCGTCCTGCCATGTTCCGCTTTAAATTATTAATTTAGGCAAGTACACGTGTATCGTCCATCAATGGCTTATGAAAGCAGTTTATGCTCAATACAATTGCACGCTTCCATACTATACGGTATCTTGTTTGATGCGATATTCTTCTCCGAAAATTTCTTCTTCACATACACATAGCATAACATAACATTTATTACGACAACAAAGTATCGCGCACGTTTTGACAATATAAGGCCACTAACAACGAATAAATGGATAATAATACAGACGAAAAAAAACAGACGAAAATGCACTACAAAAACTAAAATAAGTGGTTTTGAAGTGCATTTCCTTTATCGATATAAGGGTTATCGAGAGACCCCATATCTACTTCCATTACAATTATAATTCATCATTCAGTCGCTCGACTATATGTACAAAATACCCGCGTGTGACATGGAAACAATTGTGAAAAACTATAACGATATAAAATGGGCGCGGTTGGAACGATACAAGGTAGCATTCTGTTCTATTTTCGAAATTTCTGCTAGAAGTCAGAGCTACCATTAGCTGTACTGACTTGTTCAACAGGTATGCTACTTACGTGCACGCGTAACGGTTACAGTTGGTAACTGTGCGAAAAGTTTGTGGTGGGCCATATGTTTCATTCGTGACATGCCGGCGGCTCTCCTTCTGGGCCTCGTACCTCGTATGTATAGGCCTTGGATTTTGGTGAGTTCTGAATGAGTACTTTGTCCCACACTTCAAGTCTTCTATTCAATAATGTTAATCATAGCCAATTCAGTGTCTTCCCTCATGTAATCGTGTGGAATTGCAAGTTGATATCACGTCGGCCAATGATGCAACAAGTGAAGCTAATTTGTACGCATACCGCCTCGAAATTGCGTACACTGATTTGGCCGTGAGTTCCTTAAGGGCGCATTCGAGTTGGACATTTTCCGGAAAAGAAAAGAAAAAAGTGGCTCGAGATGGACACCGAGAAAAAAAATAATACATGCAAAATAATTGTCGAAAATGCAAATGTACCGTAATTGAAACTAAAATCAATCGATCATTTGCATGTGTATGCGTGGCAATTGCATTCTTTTCTGGTGAAATCCATCTCGAACCAAAAGTTTTCTTTTCTTTTCCGGAAAATATCCAACTCGAATGCGCCCTTACTATTCGTAATCGTACATAAACCTATTCGAAAGGTACCCGTACCGGACTATGATACTCAAAACACACAGATTTATTGACAAAGCGACTGGAGTTAGATACAATTCAAACTTTGCATGTGTCACGTGCTTGAAATACCCAGTCCGAGTTGAATTCGAATATTTTTGACATAAGCTTCACCGCATCTTTCCGCAAGTGAAACAACACTTTAAATATGTCTGTTTTTATCGATTAATCAGAGGCCGTATTCACCAACACACAGGAAGCCCTCCCTAGGTTCACGAGCGCTCTGATTCTCTTCTACTCTCGCGCTCTCTACGCACTCTTTAGCTCCCTGGGGAGGCCAGGGAGCTAAATAACTGAATGCTTGCAGCCAGGGCTCGCCGCGTGTTGGAGAATACGGCCGCAGTTAATTGGTTCCTTTTCAGTACGAAGAATTCAACGAGGTTCGTACGATGACCCTCGTAAATTTCATTTCCGCCCTCGGAGGACAGACAACCTTATTCCTGGGGATTTCTCTACTCACTTTTGTACAAATTCTTGTCTCACTTGTCATGTTTCTCTACGAACTTATACCTAAACATTTCTCGGGAAGGAATTTGATTAATGAATAAATATAAATAGTTATGTAGCTTTTTTCTTCCTACAAAAATAGAAACTTCTGAAGCCCATATTACTGAAACCTTGTGACATCGTATAGGTAAACTATTACAAACACAAGCAGCGGAAACAGCAATAAAACATAACATGTGTCAATTTGGGCAATTGTACGGCACCACACGACCGCATGACCGCACAGACACCGCATGAGAATAAACACCGCACAGTGACCGCATGCCGTACTTCTGCATACTACTACATTCTCAGGCGCGCAGCGCGGAAATGCGTATCCGTGACCGCGTGAAAGATACTAAATTGCATTGAAAATTTCGAGGCACAGTGAAAATTCTTTTCTGCGTCTCCGCGTTTCCCATTTTAAACAATCATCTCTTTTCCGCGGACGCGGCTTCGCATTTCCGCTCTGCGCGCCTCAGAACAAAATCCTGATGCGGGTCAACGAGTTCACACCCGATCAAATGGTGGCATAGAAATAAAGCAATATGAGCATTGTTCTCCAAACATATAATAGTCAAACAGACAATAGTACCACTGGGTAACAGGCGAACATAATTTTCACCACCATTGTATTTCGACAAACACATAGTAATGCAATGCTTCTGAAGGTATCATAACACACAAGTTCATATTCCACGACCAACACAGGTGAGAGAATGTAATCTTCCCACAAAACTGATTCATTCTTACCCACCAATAGACAATAGTTTACACCACCGGAGCATAACCCCCCTGTGATCCAAACGATCAACTTTTATATGCTCCACAAAAGCAAGATTTAAACTCCAGCACAACCACATCAAACCAGAAGACATGCCCCGCCCCCAACAAATGCATACGCAAAATCTCATTCAAATACGGACTCAAAACAACGGCAATCTCGAACAAATACCGGAAATCCGAGCTCCACGGGCCATACAAGCTCGATCAACAAAACCCCAAACCCTACCCGTCCCCTACCCCCACAATATTTTTATTTACATCTCAGAGTAGGGTGCATACAAGCAAACGTAAAAATCAATAATAAAAAAAAAACACAATTTTGAAGTAGAATAATTGTAAACTTCAACTTCTCCGCAGACGGCTAATCTAAAGTAGAGGAAATGAGTATAACCGAGGTGTGACTTCTAATGTGCTAATGATCTATTCTGTAATTATCAAGATGCCGAAAGTGCGTGATAGACAGGAATCGGTAACTTTCTGAAACGTTAAAGAGAAATACCGGTCGGTTTTTGAAGCACAACAAGAACACCAGCATCCATATGCAGCTTATGCAAATGAACATAAATTAGAATAAAAAATCGAGCTAAATTCGAGCTACTTTGCATAAATACGGAAGAATTCAACTTACCACGATGCGTTTCAAAAACCGGCCGGTCTTTCGCTTTAAACGGCTCAATCTTACAACGTACCGTTCGAACGATGACGCGAGTAGGTCGTTAGCAGGTTTCAAGTATACGGTAGATAGATGAAGAAGCATAAAACAAGATAAATAAGGTACGTAAGCAGTTAGGCCTACACGAAATCTGGCACACACCTTGGCTAGGTCGCCGCAGGTAATTGAAAATAATTTCCACCAAAAATCCATTTTTACATATTTAGTCACACAATGGCTAATAATGAAAAAGTAGTTGATAAAGAAACAGAGAAATTGGTCGCGCACTACGGTACTCACGCATTACGGAACTCACGCACTAAGGTACTCACGCACTACGGTACTCACGCACTACAGTACTTACACACTACGGTTCTCACGAACTACAGTAGAAACGCACTGCGGTACCCACTCACTAAGCTAGCAACGCACTACGGTACTCACTCATTAAGTTGCTCACACACTACGGTCTCACGTACTACATTACTCACTACGGTACTCAAGCACTACATTACTCACGCACTACATTGCTCGCGCACTACGGTTCTCACGCACTACGGTACCCACTCACTAAGTTACTGACACACTACGTACTCACTTAATACGGTTCTCACTCACTAAGTCATTTACGCACTACGGTTCTCACTCATTACGGTAGTCACACATTACGGTTTTCACGGACTACGGCACTCACGCACTACGGTGCCCACTCAATAAGCTACTCACGCAATACGGTACTCACTAAGTTACTCACTCAATACGGAACTCACTCACTAAGTCATTTACGCACTACGGTTCTCACGCATTACGGTACTCACACATTACGGTTCTCACGCACTACGTTACTCACGCACTACAGTACCCACACAATACATTACTCACGTACTACATTACTCGCGCACTGCTGTACTGGCGCACTACGGTACAACTCACTAAGCTACTAACACACTACGGTACTCACGCACTACGGGACTCACACACTACCTTATTCACGCGCTACATTTCTCGCGCACTGTTGATAGAAGTTGCAGTATGCAAGAGTCTACGTTCACTAGTCACGCACTGGGGTACTCACGCACTGCATGAAAGGAAAAAAACTATTTAACGTTAACCCTTGCATACTACAACTTGTACAATATTTGTTTGATTCACCATACAGTAACTCTCATTCTCGGCTGATTTTAGTCATAAACTAGTGGACCCACCTGAGCCCTTCTTCCCCAAGTGTTCAGCTCCAAATTGCCTGGTCCAAGTTTGCCTTGAGCTCCTCGTTGCCCACGTAGTCATGGACGTCCTCGAACTCGGCATTCAAATGGAAAATCAGACTGAAAAGTAAAATCCGAAATTATAACCGGAATTAAAGCAGGCTCAAACACATAAATTTCTGATACATTTTCAAATCACAAAGCTGTCGGTTTAGCGAAACAGACGAAACCCGCATTTGTTACTTTAAAGGGTCAGGCCCATTTCAAATGACCCCTATTTTTGATGATTCCATCCGATTCTCCATGTCAAATATAGTAGGATGCAATATTTTTCTAATTGTCGAGCGCAAAATTCACAGACTATTCGGCAATTTACCATGGGCAGTCATACCCAACTATCTATCGCAGTTGGCACGCCCATTCGCGCTGATTGGCCAATATCGCAATTGCCACGCCCAACAGGGCATATTGGCCAATTATTGCGAAGGGGCGTGACAACTGCGATAGATAGTTGGGTATGACTGGCAATGGTAAATTGCTGAATACTGCGTGAATTTTGCGCTTGAAAATTAGAAAAACATAGTATCCTACTATATTTGACATGGAGAAGCAGATGGAATCATCAAAAATAGGGGTCATTTGAAATGGGCCTGACCCTTTAACGAAAATTTTGGTAGTTATTAGCAAAGCTAAATCTTCTTTATTTCTCGGCCCAATTTTGCCGAAAGGGGGACTAGCATAGACTTATTTTTGAGACAAAAATTAGTATTTAGTATATATATAAATGAGAAGAGTTTGAAGTCTCGGATGTTCGCAACGAAGTTCCGACAAGCAAATTAGAATGACTAAAGGTTATAAAAGGGGAGTCGGAGCTCGGTCATGAGCAAGCGAAATAGATGTTATTGCACGCTTTTTTCAATATACGCCGCAAACGTTTCACATAAGTGTGCTCATTGTTCCTGCATTTTGAATCTTGAAGTATTGAAAAGTCGCCTCAGGCGGCGAGAGCCGTCTGGTTTAGTATATTTTAAGTCGTCTTAGATGTCTAGAAACGGTTATGAATTCGAGATAGAACGGTTTTTTTGCACATTTTTTTGAAAAGGAAAGTTTGAACGCCGATGAAAACGAATGGGAAAGCGCAAGTAACAATATGAAACCTACATTCAGACATAGCCGAAACTGGACATCAAAAATAAGTAGCTCTAATTCAATTTGACGAAAATTTGAGAACTACGGCAGGCAGAGGCTAAAACAGATAAAATCCGAAAACGAACATCCCTTTTAAGCAGAATTGTCCAGAATCATAAATATGCTAATTTCTAAATGTTCATTATAGGTGTAAATGATAAGGTTTCATTTACACGTTTCAAAATTTTGGTCAAAATTTCTCCCCCGTTTTTGATAAAAGCAGAGATCGGGCAATGCTCAGCGAGGAAACTAGCGAAATGCCTGCCTAGCATCCACCTGCCTAGCAAAGCTGCGAACACTTGAATTTTCGCTAAGCGTCTCGCTGTTCTTTTCGCTAAGCATTTCGCTGGCTACAAATAGTGTAGCATGCTCTCTCCCCGAAGATACGCAAAGATTGGGGCAGAAAAGAGGAATAATTGTAACAATAAATAGATATTGATTAGAATCGCTCGATCAGGCATAGGTTGACTGCAATCAAAGTAAAAGAAATCAACCTAGCGCAGGTACCACTCCTAGAGAAATGTTTAGCAAAATTAGAATAACGGTTTATTTATCACAAATTTGCATATTCGTTGCATTTCCACCTTTAGCGTAAAACATCTCTAAACCACGACACTAATACGTTTCATCAAAGGCATATATATGAAGCGTAAATGCCAACAGTGCAGCGCAACCAGCAAGCGCACTATACAAGACAGATCGTTGCGTATTCATCCCATTGTGATAACTTTATAAAATAAAACATTTTTTTTGGTTGATCTAAAAGTTGTTCATTTTTAGTTTTTCTGTTTTTCGATTAAAAGCTTCTTGTATTATTTTGTTTATGAATAACAAGATGTTGTAGATACAATACATTGATGGTATTCAAAAGCTTTTTATATATCAGCAAGTTGGGTCTCTCCATTTGGGATGTCCGTGCAAGAATACTTCAAATGGTAGACACGTGCCGAGCTTTTGCGACTCCCTGGTTTTTTCTCCAATAAAGATAAGACAGATAAAGATATGTGAAGATCTGTCTTATCTTTATTGGAGAAAAAACCAGGGAGTCTGAAAAGCTCGGCACGTGCCTACGCTTTGAAATATGCTTTTTATACACATCAATGATATGAGTTCTACAAATTGATTGAGCGATAGATACAGCCGAATGAGACCCAGCAACACAAATATAAAAATAACAACGATAACACCAGACTTAAAACACTGTGTTTCGAGAACCGAACAAATATTTCGGATTCGGGCGTGCATGTATTAATTTCTAAAAAAAATTTCCTCTTTGTTTTTCCAAGGTTACATGCGGAATTCTAAAAAAAATTACTCTAAGGCTGAGCCTAATTAAGTGGGTTGAGCTGGTTGAGCGTTGAGCTCTATTATAGTTGGATAGGCTCGCGAATAAAAAACTGCATTCGTTTAGCTGCCCGAGCATATACGTATATACGTCTGCCCGAGCGTATACGTATATACGTCTGCCCGAGCATATACGCTGCCCGAGCACATACGTAAGTAAAAGTCGAGCGGCCAATATTAAAAAAATAATAAAAATCCCCTCATTGCATAGGTCCACTGCACGCGAACAACAATTCAATCGCATTGCAAAGGCCTACGCAAGAAGGAGAATCTTATGGATAGACAGGAAATTTGAATAAACTGGTTGACCAAATTATTCGCTCAAGATGGATGGGTCTACCAATACTCATGAATGCTATAAATCTTCCCCTATGCACGAATTTAATACACCGACGACAGTCTTCTGACATATATACATACCACCACAATGTTCACGACACGATCTAAACTGGAAATACAGGGAAAATGATTAAAGCGAAATGCCGGCCGGTTTTTGAAACGCATCGTGGACAACTGAATTCCAACGTATTTATGCTAAGTTACCCGAATTTAGCTCGATTTTTTTCTAATTCATGTTCATTTGCATAAGCTGCATAAGAATACTGGTGTACTCGATGTGTTTCAAGAACCGGCAGGTAATTCGCTTGAAGAAGAGGTTTAATTTAAAATAATTGCTTGACGGTCATTTACTGTCCCTTAAAATTAGCATATGGTTAGTAAAAGTAAGGACTTCAAATATATTGAAGTGACAGATCTTTTGCGGAGTTCCGCGCCCAGAAGCTAGTAAAGACCACAATGTCTTGGATTAATACAAAATAGAACACACAATGTCATACTGTGTCAAGAAATGGTCATAATTGTCACAGAACGTTGGTTGTTCCATGCTTCTTGCAGAAAAATATGTTGAGCAATGTCTGTCGTGGAATGCTCGCTGAATGAATACTCATCTCGGAAGACGCAGAAAATACGATAGATATCTTCACTTGTGAAGGCAATATCGAATACTAGAAGACATTTTCATCGAAAATCCTGGTTCCATGAACATTAGCTGATTCTGAATCACAAGTAGTTACATAGTTAGTGGGAATTAATTCAGTTGATGTTGAACGGACGACGTTCTATTCTGATGTATGTAGAGTCATATCAGAATATGGTAGACGCATCAAATATAATAGGTACACGGTGTCATTTCGAATAAACTTCTGAAGGGAAAAAAATCATACAAATTCAGAGACAAGTATCACTAGTTAGTCGAAAGTATTACAGTTGATATTGAGCGAACGTCCTTTGGTAGACTACTCACAGGTTCTGATTTCCATGTCGTGTTCACCTTCTCGCAAACTGTGTGCACACAAATAAGCGCATATATTGTTGAATTCTACCCGGCGAGTGACCATTATGACCACTATTTGACTGCCTATTATGTCTGTTTGTTTGTATGTTTGTATGTGCGTTCGCACCTCATTCGATAACTTCTATAACACCCGCGCGAAAGGGATCAATTCACCGAAATTACTCAGCACTCAATGGTTTAACCCCCCCCCCCCCCCCCGGTAAGGCCATGTTTAAACAACGGATCAACACCATTCAATTGAGCAAGACACCCGAATATTAGACGGAGATTGGGCAAATTTGGAGAAAGTGCATTTGAAGAATAATATCTTATATAAATAGTGTAGTCAATTACACTTAGCGGAATAAGCTGCATATTTACGACGATGCTAACGTACCGTTAAAGCGAAATACCAGCCGGTTTTTAAAACGCATCTGATATATCTGCATTGTGCAGTTATGCTAAGAGAGGTCGAATTGGGGTATATTTTTTATTATAATTTATGCTCATGCGCATATGATGCATAAGAAAGCAGGGGTAAGCGATGCGTTTCAACAACCGACTGGTATTTCGCTTTAATCTAAGAGGAGAACAAAGGACTTATTAGCACATAATGACTGTCAGTAAAAAATCACATACGTACCGTGTTTGATAAAAAAAATACGATGCATGGACCATGACCATGCATATTCTACGGTGCATGGAAATCATGAAAAAAACTGAAACTATTTTTTTTGTAAACGTGACAGATGTGATTTATTCCCAAGGGGCAACCGTTGTAACGAACCGTTAATTATATTGAGAAACATTCAACACTTTCTTTGCCTACGTACATAGTGGAAAAATATAGCATATTTTGGGCACAGAATGACAGAATACTACGGTAGAGAACATTATAAAAAGGGCATAAAACACCGTTGCTCGTGTTGAAGTCAAATCAAAAGTATTAACCTGCTAGCTGGTCATGACCGGATTTTGGTTATGAATTACCTAATGGGGTACATACTTCCGGAATGCAGATATACATATTCTACCACCTACGCGACATTTTTATTGTTGCTCCGAAAAAAAGAAGAATGCGTGCCTCCCACCCATCTCATCCTTCGCCGGACTCTCGCATCGACAAATTTGCCGATTTTTACTTTCAGCCGAGGTACGAGCTGATTTTGACTAATCACTCCTTACTCTTGCCTAATTCCACCGTAGTTGCTCCACCATTCGTGGCATTCTCTAAACATGATTGCATTACATAAAGTGCACATCAATGTACATAGAAATGCATGCATAACCAGTTATCATGCTTGCCTATACATCCTGTCTACTTTCGTTCTTTACTACAACAATCGCACATGTTACAATGTATAACAAACATATATAATCTTTCCTGTTTGATTGATATCGAGATTATTCGATCAAATACCACTATACCACTTACTAATATATTATTAAACTAGATAACATTATTAAAAGGACATGACAACTGTATTCCCTTCTATAGTTTCAAAACCGCATAACATACTCCTTTAAACTCACATAGGCAGGACTGTGCTTGTTGAATAGCGGATTAACGGTAGTTTCTTAAAAACTTTAACACTTTTTCACGAAATAAATGAAAGGTATGTAAAAATGAAGATTATGCGAATATCCAGTACAATGTTTATCATAGGAGCACTAATCATGTCGACAATTTTCTTAGTAATTAATAATTAAGGTTGTTATATATTTTTCCGTATTCCATATGCCCCTTGGGAATAACGGTGATTAAGAGGTTAAGATTATTATATATTTTTTTTGTTATATATTTTACGTGAGTAATATCTAACAACTTCTTTTGCATTATCTCTATATCACCATGTACCATATAACCATTATACTGTTTAATTGGAAATAGCCTATCACGTATTATTAGTGACCAATTTGTATTAAAGGGATACACATGAGCTGAAACAGACTGAAAACATGTATAGAAATGGACCTTGCGTGGTCTCAACCCCAAAAACCATTTTTTTTTCCTCGTCATTTATGTTTTATTGTGAAAAAAGTGCAAAGTATACTCATGCCACCTAGATCATCCATATCAAAATGATTGGAAATTCTTTCGAAATTGAAAAATAATAATAATAATATTTTGATTTTGAAATAGAATTAATTAATGTTGGATCATTATTTCAAACTTTCAATGTTTCCTAACATCCTCAGGAGTTGATTATTTTTTGTTATTTTTTCTACACAAAATGTTCTCTCTTGAGTTTCTTTTTTCTTGTGCGTTAATATACACAATTTCATTTTCTCTCTACAATTTTTATATTCGTTAAAAATATAAAACGACATACTTTTCCTAATTATGCAATTATAAGTATTAAATTCATAATTTTCGTATTATCTATCCAGTAGACTAATACCAGCTGACATGTTCCCTTTAAAAATGAATATGATATAATTGCGGTTCTTATGGTATTTCGTAAGAAACCTATTTTTCATATTTTATAAAAAACCTACAATTCAGCAAATGAATTCTATATTTACATCAAATCGAAAAAAGGAAAAACTTGACTTGTTGCAACATAAGCAGCAAAACACAAAAATGTGACGAATAAAAAAAAAATGATTTTATCATTTATCATGAAAATACGTCAATTAATCATTGTAGTATTATTATGTTTATTGTTGAATTTCATTGAATGCTAGCCGCATGCATTTCATTGTACAAAAAGTAGTCATCTTTTTACTTGTAATTTATAATCCTTTCGTTATTACTTGTCCTTGTTGTTTAGAAAGCAAAGTTATTCTTCTGCTTTTTTCTATATGTTTAACAAGCTACCATAACCAATAATCTAGATGTTTTTTTTTTAATCCAGAATGCCAATCATTGGCAATCATTAGCGCTGCGCAGCGAAAAGTTTGTCTTAACCCGGTGAAAGTACCCCATCAATAATTCATGGACAACAACTAAATTTAAATAATAAGCGCATGTGATAGTTTTCCTTTTTTCTCTTCTGTAATATTTACGGTATATTTCCAACTCTATATATCGGTTAAATTTTGAACCATATCATAGTTGTTTTTATTAGCGGGTTGAAAATTCCTAGTAATCTTATCATATGATTGTGTTTTTCACTCTGTTTACAAGATTCCGGAAAAGTAAGTTTATGTGTGTGGTAGTGTGAGTGATCGGTGCTTATGTCATTTAGCCTCTGTAAGTACCAACAATTAATTAGTGCCATTTTCTATAAAAAGTTTTGAACCAATTTATTCCATGTAATACATTTTTATGTGGTTTGTTTTCGTGTGCCATACTCATACTTTAAAGGGACAGGCCCACCGATATTAACCAATATTTATTATTTGATCATAATGCATATAAAGGGTGTTTATTACAATATAATACAAACTAAATATCATACAGCTTCACCCTGGGAACGTGTTTTCGGTGAGCTTTCCTTACGAAAGGTACCGTAGATTAACCTTGGGAGGGGAAGTTAAGTCATTTGCATAGGCACACCAAAGGTGTATATGCAAGTGACTATGCAAATGATCTGTCTACGGTACCTTTCGTAAGGAAAGCTCACCGAAAACACGTCCCCAGCGTGAAGCTGTATGATATTTAGTTTGTATATATTGTAATAAACACCCATTATATGCATTATGATCAAATAATAAATATAGGTTTATATCGGTGGGCCTGTCCCCTTAAAGGGTCAGGCCCATTTCAAATGACCCCTGTTTTTGATGATTCCATTTGCTTCTCCATGTCAAATATAGTAGGATAGGATATTTTTCTAATTTTCAAATGCGAAATTCAGGCAGTATTCAGCAATTTACCATTGCCAGTCATACCCAACTATTTATCGCAGTTGTCACGCCCCTTCGCGCTAATTGGGCAATATGCTCTATTGGGCGTGGCGATTGCGATATCGGCCAATCAGCGCGAATGGGCGTGCCAACTGCGATAGATAGTTGGGTATGACTGCCCACGGTAAATTGCTGAATAGTGTGTGAATTTTGGGCTTGAAAATTAGAAAAATATTGCATCCAACTATATTTGGTATATAGATTCAGATAGAGTCATCAAAAATAGGGGTCATTTGAAATGGGCCTGACCCTTTAAAGACATTATGAATTTCAATTCAAACATAGTCTTGCAACTAATCTTAATGTGATCATTGTGTTTCTGGTTGATTTACTTGTTACACATTTTCTACGTAACATCGATATTAGATGGTACAAATCATTTTGCTCACATTACAACTGATTCCTAAGATTCCTTTGTACTTTTTTATTCTTTATAAATCTCTTCTATGAACGATAAGTAAATTAAACGATAAGTAAATATTAAACGATAAGTAAATATATAAACGATAAGTAAATATTCTTATTACATACAATTCTATAGTATCCCATGGACAACTTTTTTTGTGTGTCAACTGTCAACTATATATGTCATTTATTATTCTTGTTGACATTTTTCTTTCGTTCCACAGCTATTTTTCATTACATTGTCACAGTTTCGCAAATTCTCGGACAATTTCATATTTTTTTATCTATTATTATTTTTATTTCCTTCTCGATTCTAAGTTCTAAGTACATGGTTATTCTACTAGCTAAGTATCGACAAAAATAGAACTATTTATATTGCAAACTTCAAACTAATTGCAAGCGCATTTTGACAGAGCAAAAAATCGCAACAGCTGTTCGTGTAGCGTGTAGCGTGTAGTGTTTTGAGTGTAGAAAGAAATTGTGCAGAACTAGCTTGACCATATGTTCAATTTCAAGCCCTTCAACAAACATTTCATTTTGCATTTTTTTTGCCTTTCTGTGAATTTTTGTCAAACACAATTAATAATTCTGATATACTGTTCAGATAAGTAAATGTAAGGGTTATATCTATTATATTTTACAGTTGTTTCGTGCAAATAGTGTAGTTCCTAAGTGTAAGCTCCAAACCTAACGTTAGGTTAACACAGGGCGTTACCCCTTTTTGTCGACTATAACGTCTAATAATAGAAATGACGTTGGATAAGCTTTTAGGGAGTCAATAGTCAACTAATATTTTGCATCATAATACAGCCCAAAAGATCCCTTTGCAATCAAGAAGCTGAAGATTACTTATGATATAATTTTTGTCAGCATTTCTGATGTATTTATGTGGGAACTCCGTATTCTATTTTCTATTTTCTGACATACAAGAGTTCAAATAAAAAGATAAGGAAGGGTATTCCAATTTTTAAAGGATCGCAGTCACTACAAAATCGTCGTTTTTCTTCGAGTTTACTTGTATTTAGTAAAGAATAGAGACAAATACTTTACCAAAACCGAATACTTTGAATTCCAACTCAGGGAGTGAACAAGTAGAAAAGTAGTTCTACTTAGCTACCGCAGGATCACGAAACGTGTTCATACAGCTGCTTCCCGATCGGGAGTATGCAAATTATTTCGGCAAATATCTGCATATTATATCTTTACATATACTGCAAGGGTCTGCAGGCATATCACTACACGTTTCATAATCCCGCGGTAGTTAAGTAGAACTACTTTTCTACTTGTTCACTCCCTGAGTTGGAATTCAAATTATTCGGTTTTGGTAAAGTATTTTTCTCTATTCTTTGCTAAATACAAGTAAACTCGAAGCAAAATGATGATTTTGTAGTGACTGCGATCCTTTAAGGGAAAGGTTTCACTAGAATTTGCACCCTTTTTAATATTTTCAATTGATAGATGGCCGAAAATATTCACAATGCGAAAAACCCAATCCTAATGATTTTCAGCTTAAAAATTGTGCAATACTCGAAGTAATGATACATCAGAGCTGAACTATTCGTGTGTTTTACCTTTTTTTCCATGTTGAAACCCTAATCTCATTCAGGCCATTAAAATATTGTATTGTTTCCAAATGTTGCTAAAATACAGTCATCGTGACTGGTTTTAAACTTTTTTAATTGTAAGCCTATGTTATTGTAAATTCTAAAACGACACGTAGCTCCGCATCACGTTCAACTGCTCCCTAGTAGATTTTGATGTATTGTTCCTACTGATATACTTTTTGGCAACTTACGTGTGAGTAGGTTCCGCTTTTACTTTCGGTGACGTACGTACTATACGCATTATTTATTTCTCTTCGTGCTATCTCGATCATTAACTTTGCTCGTATTCCCTCAGGATAATATACATTTCGTATATATTAGCGGCAGTTCAAAAAGAATAGTTTCTAGTTTCTTCCTATGATGCCATGGTGTAAAAAGATAAAGAACATATTTTTTAATCCCTTTATCTTATTAAATCGACCTAGGAACTTTCAACGTTCACCTTCAGATAACAATGATTTATTGTCATCATAAGTTGATAAAAAAAGATCAGAATTGCTTTGTGTACAGTTATTTTTTGTTCTTTTTCTAAAACACAACCTAAACACAGTACTTTTTTGTTTGCTTTTGCATTTTTTGTTACTGTATTAAACCGAACCTAGTTATTCTAAGTGTTTTAGAAAATAATTATGGAAAAACGCGGCTCAATATCAAGCGGAAAACAACCGATATTTTCAATGTAAGTTTTTTTTCACACGCTTTCTTTTGAACGTTTTGTTGGCAGTGAACACGTCCCTTCTACAGTACTCTAAGGACACAAAAAAGACGCGCGGTCTCTGTAGCTCAATAAATTGCCTAACTGCAGCTACAGAACCGTGACAGCCGCCTTTCCTACCGCTCAAAACGGGGAAGGTGTTACAGTTGGATTGTTTATGTACTACTTTTTCTTCCATAAAAAAAATGTTTAGAGACAACGAGCTTCACCCAAAATTATCGCTAGCGAATTCCGACTTCGCTTCGGAAATTTCATCTCCCAATACTCTAACTACGCCATGGAGATCAATTTGGATCGTCGTTCTCATGCAATTCCTACTAGGAATCAATATTTCCATATATTACATGAGCATGTGGCCCTACCTTTCAGCGGTGAGCAAGGAATATTAGAATTTTTTTTCTTGCGACTGATTTTGTATTATATGCAAATTTAGGTCATACTGTGCATTTTCACCACAGAGGCAAATTAATATGTTTGTTATTAGATCGACACAACGGCTGATCTTCATTTCCTTGGGTTTGTCGTTGCGGCGTGCTCTCTCGGATGTTCAGTGGTTTGTTTTACGGCGTTTGAATTTGAATAAATCTACCATCAGCCGAGCAGGCGGTTGTCTACAACTCCAGGATCACTGCATAAGACCCGCGTTACAGTAATTCGATACAGTTACGCTTGAATAACCTTGATGGACGATACTCTAATACCATACTCTACATTTCTTCCAGGCCAATCCACTATTTGGTTGGTGGCATCAAAAGACCTTTTCCACTACACGGCCGACGATGTTGGGATTCACTGCGTCGGCGATAGGTTAGCGAAATATTTCAATACTGGGATTATAAGGTTTTATTGTATAAACATTAGCAGGCATCACATTTGTGCAATTCGGAGTTTAATTTCCTTGAAAATCGGAAGAACAATGTTACATGACTCCAAAAAATTATGAGTGCGTATCATGTAGATTTCTGAAAATGAAGAGCTAGGGTACGTATACGGTCAAAAACAGCGGTACAAAACATTATTCATCAGCCTTGATGGAAAAAGTTCTCTTGAAAGCGTAAATGCACAAATACATAATGGTCTCATAATTACGCAGAGTCATACATTATCATCAATTATAGGTCAGTTATGGTACGGTCTACTTCCAAGTATCCATTCGAATCCGAAATGGCAAATGATGGCGGCCAGATTTGTGACCGGATGTGGAGCTGGTAGGCTATTTATTTTTCTAAGTAGCGCTTATTGTCTGATTTTTGTCCTTGCTTTCCGCCTACTCTCTAACCTATCAATTCCGATACGGTACTCACGTAGTATTATGAACGTGTGCTCATGACTCATGACTGATCAATATTGCATGTTCATGCTCAAAAATTAAGAAAAGCTAAAAAATTATAGGCTCACTCTCGGTGTTGAGAGCTTACGTTTCTACTGCAACACTTCCGAAGGACCGTTTGAAAGCAGTATCTGTTTCCACTGCCGCCTGTGTTTTGGGGATGTCTGCCGGACCAGTTATTCAGGTAAACTTGTCAGTATAATGACACCCATTTGACATACACTGAGGTGCTTCAGTTATGCACATCCCGCCAATACCCAGTTCCAAAGTTCCGCTTTCACAGAATACAGATAATTCCAGGATACGTTTCACAGGATACTTAAATTAATCATTTCAAGCTTAATATATTATTTTTTCCATTTCTTCTGTGTTAAAGCGAAATACAGGCCGGTTGTTGAAACGCATCGTGGGCAACTGAATTCTTACCTATTTATGCAAAGTTACTCGAATTTAGCTCTATTTTTTATGTTCATTTGCATAAGCTGTTTATGTTCATTTGTGTTCATTTGCATAAGCTGCCTAAGAATGCTGGTGTCCGCGATCCGTTTCAAAAACCTGCCGGTATTTCGTTTTAAAATTGGCAATTAACTAATTATCCTTAATTGCAGGCCTGTTTCACCCCTCTCGGAAGTAATGGTCTATCGCACCCCCACCATTTTGTACTGGACATGTACACGGCTCCGGCCTACGTAATGGTCATTATCAACTTCTCCGCTGTTATAATTATGGGCGTTTTCTTCAAAGAAATATATGCCGGAATCCTTGGACATGATAATAACTCAAAAACAGGTTCGGTAAATTAACTCTATTGAACTATTGAATGATTAAATAACAAGTACTTCTTAGGCAATAATCTAGTGCTCATTTTCCCATTGTGTGGTGCATGTTGGTATGTCATAAGTTACTTTTTGGTAGTGTAGTGGTAAGTGCAGCGTACCGTAATCCAGCAGCGCGGGTTCAATTCCTGCCCCTCGAAAACTTTTTTGTTCTTTGAAAAACTTCATGGATTCTAGACCTAGATGTAAACTATATGATGTGTTAGGCGGTCCTTATTAATCAGGGTAATATCAGTTTTACATCCTTGAATACGCTCGTTTTCAGTTGACGAAATCGTGCACATTCCCAAGTTTGACCGTGCTGCGGCCGGTGTTTGCATAGTAATCTGGGTGCTAAACTCAATTGTGGCGACAAATGTGGAAGTGTGAGTTTTTTTGTAAAAGGTATCATGGAATATTCTGTTTTCTGTAACAATGATTATATCTATTCAGTTTACAAAAGTACCAAATAGCTCAGTGTACAAAAAAAGTTACCCAAAAAGTAGTAAAAAAAAAACGATTAAACTTTTAGTATATGCACGCGGACTCCCTAAAAGCTGTAACACACTGGGTGCATACTACATTTTATTTATATTAAAGGTTATTGAAACATTGATATTTCTAGGGTATCTAGAGCAATAAATTACTTGTAGAAAAGGTTAACTTATTAGAATTAGATCTTACTTTAGGATTTCCTCCCCCGTTACGATGGCTTTCTATACATGGAACGATGACCATGCCGTGTTAATTAATGGTATTCTGGAATGTTTGGCATGCGTTGTTTCTGTTGTCGTCTACATGCTTCTTGCCTACACAAAAGTGGGAGAGATGTGAGGTTTTTGAGAAGCTTCGGTTCTTTTTCCTTATTTATGATGAAGTTATAGGCATGGGAAAGTGAATACCCCGAATTCCGCCCCGATTCTTTCAAAAACCCCGACTTCGCCCCGATCATTGTTCAAAAAACCCAGATTTCGTCCCGATCAGGGCCCGATTTTTTTGAAGGACTTGATCGGGGCGAAATCGGGGTTCTTGGTTTCCCATGTAGATTCTCAGCAATCCATATTGTTGCCAGATTTATTCGAAAACATTACATATTTACGCAATTGTATTTTCAGCGATAAACGGAAGTTGATCTTCCTGGGTCTGATTCTTTTTGCTGTCTACCATATCTGCAATCTACCTATGCCATTCTACTCAGGACCACTAAAATATAAAAGTAAGTTTTTCTTGTCGATTTATGAATTATTTCCTCTAGTATATTTGCATATTCATAATAATTGTAGAAATCTCTATTATTTTACAATTATAAACTTTTTAATTTTTAGGTTCAAACTCCTCTAGTGCGGGCGGTTGTGATCCTTCCTATCACTGGTAAATTTTATTGAAATATAAAATCTATATAATAGATAATTAAAATCAGTCTTTTTAGTTCCTTTTCATGCCGTCTTTTCCTCGCACAGTCAAAAAACCCTCAACATTGTTTATATTTATAATGGCCAAAACGAAATGTTTCAAGAAAGTTACTACTTCACATTCGCTGTTATTCTAACGCTTTGTTTTCTTCTTTCAGGTGCTCCTCCGATGTTCGTACCCCAATTTGGTTATATATCTTTTGTTTTGTGGTAGTAAATGGAATAGCGTTCCCCCTTGTCGGATCGCCTAATGGAACCCTATTTTCCGAAGTTCTTGGCCCGAGAAATCAGGTATATTTATTGATTATTTTTGAGTATTGATTGATTTTTAGTGATCACGATTTTAATACGCTGTATAGTCCGCTTATGTAATTGACATAACTAAATTTTTTGACAACATTTATTTTCTTGAAAATTTACTGTAACCTGTGTAAAGAGAACAGCTACCGCATCATAAGTGTTAATAATAATAATAATAATTTGTTTCCAGTTGCATGGTTCTTTCAGTTGATAACAGGTGATAATACTGTAAATGGAAAATGTGATACCATAATTATTTGCAAGCCCGAATCCCAACTTATATATCTTTACAGGGCACAATGCAGGGAGCGTATTCCTTTTTCGGAAGTTTTGCCCAGTTCCTGTCGCCAATTTTAGTAACGTAGGTTTTTCTTATATATTTCTCTCCGATAAATTGGTATGACACATGATTTGTGAAATGTTTATGCCACAAAATGGAAGTAATTGTATGCAACATTGTTCCGTATATCTTTAGAAAACACATGCCATACCCCTGCGACGGATTTTGGTAATTTAAATTGCTGTACGTAAAGTAAGGCTCTGAGAATCAGCTAAGGATGTTTGGAAGAGAATTAGAGTTTTTTTGAAAAGTAACTGACAATGCGTAGGGACCTAAATCATTGGGTTCTTGGACCAATTTTTGAAAAATATGACGGACAACTGCGCTCCTACGTATTTATGCAAAAATCTGCGCGAAATGGCGTGACTTTTTGGTCTAGGTATCTTGTTTTGCATCAACACAGGTGAACGCAGCTGTTCAAAAACCGCCTGTTATACCACTTTAAATATTAAGGATTCAATCAGGTGTTTTTATTTCAGGATTCTGTTTCAATCTTCCGGTTACAAATATGTAATGGTCACACAACTGGGACTTCTTTCAATAACAATTATCTTATTTGTAATTGTCTACAAAAGGATGGTGCCCTTGGAGATGCCGGGCATTGACAATAAGGAGCAAGGAGAGTTGGACGCAAACGATAATTGCCGTAAACTCTAACTTAACGCTCTATGGGACTTAGGTAAGAGATATAACTTAGGATACCTTCAACTCGCAGTTTTCCCTGAGGCCTAAATACCGGTCGGTTTTTGAAACGCATCGCGGGCAACTGAATCCTTATGCTAATTTGCTCGAATTTAGCTCGATTTTTTATTCGAATTTATATTCATTTGCATATGCTGCATAGGAATGCTGATGATGCATAGAATCGTGTAACTCCTCTACATTTCGTTGTAAATGTACTCGATGCGTTTCAAAAACCGGCCTGTATTTTGCTTTAATTTAAAGGTACTCATTCATGACAACAAATTTCTCCGTTCACTATGAAAACTATGTTATAATAGAAAACTCAAAACTCGCGGAGTTATCTCGATTTTTTGGAATATGGTTATAATAATCATAGCAATGGAAGTGGTAGTTAAAAACGTCGTGTTTCTGTACGACCAATTGTTCAGGACTTCTTTTTTCCCCAATTTTCAAATAATACATATTGTTATTTTCATAGGCAACGATTGCAATACATCTCGTGTCTTTATTTTATTGAAAGATTTCACTTTTGTTGACTTGATATCGGGTTGGTATTGCTCATTTTTTTGTATTTTATGGAATTGAATTATTTGTCTTTTACTGTTTGACGCCCGTTTTATTTAGTATATTTTTTGTAATATAATAGGTAACCTCTGAAGTGCTGCGCAAAGTTTTGTTTTTGAACACTTGACGTAGATCGTTCATTGCATTCAAGAAAATGTTTAATTCTTTAAAGGAGGAGGCGCACGAGATCTAAGTGTACGATTTCTTTCTTCTTTTCGATAGATGACGGCATTTGCTTCCATTAAACATGCCTTAGGAAGCAATAGCTTTTAATTAGAAGGAATAAATCAATATAATGCTTAGAATTTTATCTAAATTCTTTACCATAGCCTTTGTAATTGTGTGTGTCCCGAGGGTATCTGGGAGACTCAAAATAAGAAAATAAGGGTGCAACTTTAGCTAGATACCCGCGGGACACATACAATAAGAGCCAGTTACCCTCGGGACACAAAGGCTACGGTCAAGAATTTAGATAAAATTCTAAGCATCATATTGATTTATTCCTTCTAATTTAAAGCTTTTGCTTCATAAGGCATGTTTATTGGAAGCAAATATCGTCATCTATCGATAAGAAGAAAGAAATCGTACACTTAGATCTCGTGCGCCTCCTCCTTTAAAGCGAAATACCGGCCGGATTTTGAAACACATCGAGTACACCAGCATTCTTATGCAGCTTATGCAAATGAATATAAATTAGGATAAACAATCGAGCTAAATTCGAGCAAATTAGCATAAATATGTAAAAATTTAGCTGTCCGAAATGCGTTTCAAAAACCGGCCGGTATTTCGCTTTAACTTGATGAGTATTCGGGATCTCATTGTACATATTTCAACTAATAATAAATGTTTGTTATTATTGTTCTTCTTTTTTTTTATTGTTCTTCTTTTTTCAGATTTTATGTGTAAACAATTTGCACGAGTCTTCGTGAACATTTTGGAAACGTTCTAATGCTTGGAGAAAACAAAAAATACAGTATGAATTAGCATGGAAAAGTACAAATTAGCATGGGTTGCATATTAAATGCTTCAGGTTTTGAATTGGACGCGTCGTGTTCAATGGCCATGGCGCTAGTATCCTCCCCTATTCGGACGCGGTCCGACAAAGAAGACACCTCGATCCTGCAATGAACATAAAACTTAACTTGTGTGGATCTTGCCACTCTGAGGCCAGTTCCAATAAAATTTACCATTGGGGTAGGTTACAGGGCCTCCTGTTTAGCGTGCTCTCTCGGCTTTCTCTCGCAGCCTGGCAAACAGAGGAAGCGAGATATCGTGCTAAACAGGAGACGCCTGTAACCTAACCCATCGGTAAATTTTATCGGAACTGGCCTCTGGTGTAAAGGTTCATGTAGCACATACATAGTTACCTGTTTCCCAACAGTTCATATGAAAGAGTGGAATTGAAACGTGGAAAAAGAAATAACTTTTTTTTTTGCGCCGAGCCGGTTCCTTCTGAGGCCATATTCTCCACTCAATTCCCCATGGGGAATTCCCGTCTTTTTCTCCGCGTGTCTCACATTCGAATGTTATTTTCTGTCCACAGGGACGATGTCCCCGAGGGAATCGGAGTGGTGAATATGGCTTCTGATTCACCTACCGTAATAGCGTATTTATATTCGCCGAGTCCTTCTTTCTTTCTCCATGCAAGAAAGGCGTCCGATCCTCTGACGATAAAGTTCGCTGGTTTCCTAGTACGGGCCAAACTCGCTGGAGGAAAAATGGCGCACGCGTAATTGACAACCGTGAAATTTTCTAAACTACAGGTTTTTTTTCTATATTATTATTGTAATGGTTACGTAAACATTCGCATTGATTTTTTCCCTAGTTTAGACGTGCGCATCACTTGATCGTAAAGTATAATAAAGGCGAACTGGGTGTGACGAATGTGTAGTCCTGATTGGCCTTGAGAAGCGTTCCCCCAGATGAAAGTTGTGTAGTATTGCATCTTATTACAACCGGCTCGTTCAGCTTGTTGTCTATCTAAATCAGATATATATATATATTGAGACGTTGTGAGCTTTCCATTTTGCACAAATATGAATGAACCAGCCGGCTACGCCGCCCGAAGCGACTTTCTATTACATATATTTTGTTTTATGCATACGTGAAACGTGGATTCAAAAGCAGTTACAAAAAATTAGCGTATGGATCATATGCTAAAATCCTGGCTTCGTTGTTCTTTTTGTTGCTCTAGATCTGCATGTTCTTTGTAGTTTATTCGTAGTACTGTGAGCGCCGCCAACTCGAAGGCTGATACGGATACGGCACACGCATTCCATATATGCAGCCTTTTTCGGGCTTTTGTGAGAGGGGCGCTCGGGATGTGAGATGGCTCAGATGGGAACATGAACTACTGAACCAAGCCTACTTCCTGAGCGTAAAGCACATCATCCAAACGTACAAACAAACGCACAAACAAAGCTCGCAACGTTATAAGATCTGTTTTCTCGTGGAACACTTTATGACATGAAATACATATACTATATACATTGTCATTGCGTGATTTGAAGCAAATACTAATAACGTACGGTGAAAATACTGTTGAAGTCTTGCGTTGTTATGCCATCCTGAAACGATTTTTGACTGGATAGCATACAACAGACACTCGAAGTAATATTTCATATTTATCATAGCCTAAGCCTAAGATACTCCCACGCTTTGTTTTGGACTGGTTTGTGGTCCCGATGTTACTGCACTGGTTGGCTGAATTCCACGTCCGTATAGTAAAAACGATACCGCGGATGATCAGGGCTGGCCACCCATTCCGTAATAAAATGAGCTATACGTACGGGATGTTCTACCCATCTTTCCTTACTTTTCGTCCTGATTTTTTGATAAAAAAAAACACTCACGACGCTTTTTTTTATTCTTCCGGTTAAAATGTTTGTAAAAGTTGACACCTAAAATTTTTGCATTAATACCACAGGACGGAATAAAGATGGGGCAACGACTGTTTTTTTCCGGCAATTGATCCGTTTTTCTGTGTAATTACAATCACATGCAACATATGTCAATCCAGGAGTCCAAAATATTCTTCAAAAAATAGGTCATTATTCGCGCATTTTAATGTTTATAAGGGTAGATAGCGTTCAAATTATGCTTCAAAAATCGGCTGTTATACCGCTTTAATATTCCAATTCGCCTACCATAAAACCAAAAACGAGTGGAATTAATATGGGATGTGTGTTAACTTGCACAAACGATGAGCCGAGAAGTAGCAGACATACCGCATGGCGGTAAAGCATACTCCTAAAAGAAAAAATAAGAATAAAGTGGAAGAGCACATGTTTTCAAACATTTGGCTCTTTGAACAACCAACATTTTCCTGAATTATAATTCATGTGCCCTATTGCACCGGAAGGGCACGGATTTTACATATTAGCCCGTATTCTCGGGTCGACGGAAACGTTCCGTTTGGGAAATCCTTTGTATGCAAATTTCTCGACTATCTAGACTAGCTGGAGGAAAAATTTGCATACGAATGAGCTCCCAAACGTAACATTCCCGTCGACCCGAGAATACGGGCTAATGATGGCGTTCTGCTGTACTACTGCATACTATTATGATCGAAAATAAATTTCAAAATTTTTGAAGTTGATAGAACATATTGGCAAAAGGCTTGCGCTTTGCTTTGTATGATGAGATTGAGGTAAAATAATTTTTTAGAATTGACCAGGATAAAAACAAAATCGAGACAAACGAGGAAAGTCAAAAATGTCAAAAAAAGTTACTATGTGATCTTTCTGACGGGTTTTTTATATTTATATAGGCTTTCTAGCAATAAGATATGAGAACGAACAAGGGTGATATTTTATGCATTCATAAAAAGTAATATACTTGGTCTGATACTTTTAATCAAGTGCTTTTTACGGGAATTAATATAGCAGACGGGTTTGTAATAATTGCTATCGTATACAGTCCAATATGTGATTTTTTTTAAGATTTTTTTTTATTGATTACATTGATATTATGTGTATCATAAATGTGGAAATAAAAACGCTTCTTTCACCGAGCAACACAGAAAAAGAATGGCCCTGCCTGTCCGTTGTTCTATCCTAACCTTGAATACTAATTATGCCTAATGCTGCTAGTTTGTAGCATGAGTTGCGCATTATTGGCTCTTTTTTCTTGTTTTGCCTTTTTTTTAATGTTTTTAGACATCCGAAAATCAGATTCACCGATTCATTCAACCAAGAATTTGACGCTGCAGTGAATCGTCGTGTCCGCACAACGTACCGACACTCGAGCCGAATCAGAATGCAGGGAGCTCCTCACAACTTGCTGGATCTCTAAGGTATCTAATGGGGTCTCGATGTATGACAAAAACAGCGCATTTTGCTTCCAAGTATCAAATGTGCATCTCGTGTACGATTTTGCATACACCTTTGAAAGTTAGAAAATGCACAATTGATAATACTAGAGGAGGCGAAAATGCACAGTTTATGCACGCTCGCAAAAAAATAGTCCTGTGGCGACCGCTGCGGGACCATTTTTTGGCGGTCTGTAGTTGTTCTCGCGTAGTGCCAATCTACGGTAATTAAAGCCATACTTGGAAGCAAAATCCGGCATACATCGAGACCCCATAAGGGAAAGGTAATGTGGAAAGAGCGCAACGTTGTAAGCAAAAAAGGACACTTGAGCTCGGTCTCGCCAACAAGGATGTGGGCTTCTAACTTTGGTGGAAATAACTTTAGAGAGTTATACGTTAGGGGTTCTGGTGCGGGTTAGTTAAGTCTAGGGGATAACTTCCCAGACACCCGAAACGCATATAGTTAAATACACAATGAAACTCCTGAAAACAAATTAAGTATTATTCTACCTTTCGATTGAAAGATAGAATTCGATAATAATAAGTCCAAGGGTCACTTCACTACGAGAGCGGCTTAACGATCTGAAGATAAAAGTATACATCCATCAAGGCATACAAATACATCAATCCACGATAATAATGCAAACAGGCAAGAATAAACAGTTCGGAATACAACAAAGTAATTCAACATGGATAACTCCAGAGCAGCATGGAATTCCAACCAACATGTTACAATCATGCATTTATTACAATATAGGAAAACATGAAAAGGTAAGTAGAGTAAAATAAATATAAAGAGAAGTAATGTTTAGCATGGCTAGCTCAAACCAAACGCCTTCTAGGTGGCACTAGAACGGCCGCTCCAAAACGGAGACTATAGCAAGGCAAGGCGACATGCTAGCAGAGGTAAAACACACGACTACTACATAAAAATATTACGAGAAACTTTTATGCAGAAGTTCATGCGGGAAGATTTGGAAACTGGCGGGAAACTATTGTGTATCAAAAGTACACGTAGAGAGAGAAGAGAGAGCGGGTAGTGAAAGAATATCGATACCAAGCAATTGCCTAACAGAAACAATTGCGGGCAATTATAAATGAAACATTCCAGAACTGAAAGGAAGAAATATTTAAATTATAGTTGCATCGATATTTGGACTAACAATAGACTACGGTATACGGGTCGTGATATTGAGGGTAACTACAAACTACATTTAGTTGCAGGCACCAGGCTTACTAGAGTACAAATAATTTATTTCCCATATTTCTTAATAGCTTGCATCTTTATCTTTCTTGGCCTTCCGATAGATTTGCACGTTCTTCGTTCTCCATGGGGCTAGCAGGTTAACTTTGTTCTTATTACGCGATCCAACAGTGTAGACTCCGTACTTCTGCAATAAAGAGTTTGTATACAATGGTTCGCAATAGATAGCCATATCGATGAGACTGGCATACATTGCGTACATACATCGAAATTCAGTTGTCCAAAAACCGGCAAGCTACTCGGCGGTAGTTGCCAGCCTAGTTTTATCACCTCAAGTACAAACAGTGCCACAAAAATGCACGCGTGAAACTACTGTAATTGACATAGACTGCTAGGACACAGTTAGATGTTAGATACTTGGGCACTGTTTACTCGTTATATAAACGCGCAAACATTCCATGTAGTTTATGCAAATAACCATGTGGGACTGCGCGATTTTTTTTTATTATAGTCATTTGCAACAAAAAACATGGGAATGCACCTGTCCGGCATAAACTTCAAAAACCATCCGTTGGTCGCTTTAAATGCTCGTTCACCCACCTTAAGAACGTATTTATATTCGCCGAGTCCTCTCTGCTTTCTCCGTGCAATTGAGGCGTCTGATGAACGCACATGAAATTTGGCGGGTTTGCTTCCGTAGGCCAAACTCTTTGGAGGAAAAATGGCGCAAGCGAAATTGCCAACCGTGATATTTTCTAAAATACGCAAATGTCCCTTTCGCCCTTGGAATCTTGTTATTATAAACTAGTAAACATTCATCGCGTGAAAAGTGGCATTAAAACATTTGATAATTTACGTAGAAGGTCTATTTCTTTAGAACATTTAAGAGTATTTGTTTGAACTGTGTTACAAGTGCGAAATAGCGTGATAGGGCTAGAGGTGCAGAGGCGCAGAGATAGGGCTACGGTACGCCAGTTGTTTTATAAAGTCGAGGTAGCTTAGCTTTTGAGCTTGATCCTGGCTCGAGGAGCGACGGAAATTTAATGTAATTTTCGCATTTTGACCGTCATAGGTGTATCAATAGAAATTATAAAAAAGGTGCAATTCGAGGTGAACCTATCCCTTTAAAGACGTACTGAGCCTGACAAATGTATAGTCCTGGTTTCCTTTGAGTTCATATCCCTCAGGAGGGAATTGAGGATCATTGCATGTCATAAGAACCGGCTCGCTCAGCTTGTTGTCTATCTAAAACACTTAGATTCGCCAACTGCAATTCTAGTCCAATTTTATTCATTTGCATACAACATAATACGGTCTTGCTGTGTTTTTTTAGTATTATTCTACCAGACGGCTATCGCCGCCTGAGGCGACTTTCAAAGTCTAAGATGCAGGAACATTAGTGAGCACACTTATGTGAAACGTTTGCAACGTATCTTGAAAAATCATGAAATAAAATTCGAATTCGCTTGCTCAAGACGGGGCTTCGGCTCTCCTTGTATAGCCTTTAGATATTCAAATTTTCGTTGCGTTCACACGCGGCTTCAAATAAAAAAGTAAACTCTTCTCCTTTATATAATGAGATATCACTTTCGGATGTCTATGGCATTGCGCGATACAAATAACTCACGGTGAAAATAGGATTGAATCCTTCCGGTATGTAACCATCCTGAAAAAAATTAACTGTCTTCAAGGATACGCGTCAAACATTTAGATAATGGGCTATAATGTTTCCATGCATGCCAAACACCGTGCGTTTTCCTTTCAAGTATCATTTGCAAAATAGTGTGCCAGTCTACCGTAATTTTGAATACACATTTGAAATTTAACCGCATTATAGAAAATCCATGCTATCAACTAAAACGAGGCGAGAATGCACAGTGCGGGAATTCTTGAAAAAATGGTCCCGTGGGACCTGCCACAGGACCATTTTTTGCCTGTCTGTAGATATTTTCGTGTGGTGTAGTTCCACAAGACGATAGTTTTTTCTATACTTGGAAGGAGAATCGGCCATACTTGGAAACCTCATAAATAGACAATATATAAGATCCGCGTCACGATAAGATACGCACATTGACACCTAAGCTGAATTATACCTTATATCTATCTATTAAACTTGCAGTAAATACATAATAATAAATAACTCACGGAGCCTCTTTTGAAACGGAAAGCGTCGTTAAGAAGACCGCCCTAAAATATTCTTGCGCAAATAAAAAAATATCACAATTTGTAGTAGTTGTTGTGTTCCTTTCTCAGTAAATATGTATGTTTAGAATAGGCCACGTCACCAATCCCAAAAAATTTCTCAACAAGCATAAGTTACGTGTAGGAAAACCTCGCTTTTGAACTACAATACATATTCCTGTTTGAGATAAAAGACAATATTTGCTGCCAAAATGCTGCACTATTATTTCACATGTTAACTCTCCGCTGAGAACTCATCTCGTTTTGTCTAAAGTTCATTTCAAATAAAAGTGCAATTTTCGAGCGTGGTTTCAAAACTATAAAAATTGCTGAGGTTTAAAACTTTTCGTTTCAGGTGAATTCATTTTTGAGTTTGCTTACCAGCCAGGTACCGATTGCACCAATACCAATGGCAATCAAAAAGGGAGTTGAGTGAACATGTACAAAGGTTCCGCTGAGCAGCAACAAACTGAGTGCGTGAATAGAGTAGCGCATCTTCCTAGAAATCTTATTAGGTAAAGGAGAAGAGTTTACTTTTTTGTTTGTGTGAACATAACGAAATCTTATTATAGAAAGGAGAAGAGTTTGTCACGGGTTTGTTTTTATGTGCACAACGAAATCCCTTCATAAAGAAAATTCTTCGATCGAAAGAGCATACAAAATCATTGCCGCTGGCGGGATTCGAACCCACAGCAGCCCACAATCTCTCGATTCACAGTCCAACGCTCTACCTGTTGAGCTATGCTAGCTTATGTGTCGAGGATATTATAGGAGATATTATAGGAGAAGAGAAGTGCGACAGCAAATTTGCATGATTTGCAAAAACGCTGAAGTCCAGAACCAAATTATACGTTTCCACATTAACGTAAATGAAAGACATTTTTATCTTTGCAGAAATTCCTTTTTTTAACAGTGTGTAACAATCGGCCGAAGGCCGACCTCCAGTCGGAGAAGAGCCCGTAGGGCTCTTCGAACGGCTGGTATAAATATAAATTAGAAAATTGAAGTGGTCTGAGTGAGAATCTTCTGACTCAGACATTGCCTGCGATATTCAGAGGTACTCGATAAACCAAACTTCAATCGTGTTTCAAATAAATATTTTTGCCAGTACCTTGCGTCGTACATGAGACTATCTACGTTGGTTTTTCTTCAATGGGTCTTATTAGTTCAATGAGAATTAGCATCCCAATTTTCCCAAAAGCGATTAAACAAGCTTTAGCACCAGAATTAATTAAGTTGATTAGTGAGGAGAGGAAATTTTGCGTTTTATCTATATTTATGCCGATTTTTGCGAGATGGAGCTATTAGAATTCCCCTGAGGCCGGTTAAAATACAATTTACCGCTGGGGTAAGTTACAGGCGTCTCTTGTTTAGCGTGCTCTCTCGCTGCCTGTCAAAAGCAGAAAAAGCGATAGAGCACGCTAAACAAGAGACGCCTGTAACCTACCCCAGCGGTAAATTTTATTGGAACCGGACTCTGAACAAAAGGAACGATGACGGGAGACTGTAAGACCAACGAAAGTCGAAGAAAGATAATGTGTGATCTTTCTACCAGGCATTTATAAAGGCTTTCTAGCAATAAAAAGAACAAGCATGATATTTTATGTATGCATAAAAACTAATATACTTGGTCCAATAAGTTAATTTGTGTTCTTTGTAAAAACTAATATAAGTGGTCTCATAGTAATTTTCAGTTTGGAAAGTCCATAATGTTCTCTTTACAAGGCCAAATTTATTCGCAAAAAAAGTAATATTGCTTGTTTCGCTATGCTTAATTGAGATGTGTGCACAGGCCAAGCCAAATTATAGCCAATATTATTGCAGTGAATGACTTTTCTCTCGGAAAGTCTATAATGTGCTCTTTACAAATGAAAATTGAAAACATGCTATTGGTCACATGAAGTTTTTCTGCAAGACATTACGTAAACACATACTACCACGCTTTTGCACGGAACGTAAAATATTTGCATAAACAACTCCTCGTAGAACACTTTATTTGCTGATAACAATCCGAGCGTCCGAGGCGTCCGAGGTTCTGAGTAGTCTACTATTTTTCCCGACGATCTAACTGATAAAACGACGATTTTCCGACGATCTAACTGATAATTGACCTTTGTTATCTGCAGTTTTACGGTATGAATATACGATGAGCGCAGCGGAAAAGTTTCCCGGGTGAGAATGCAGGTCGGAAAAATAGTAGACCACTCTGAACCTCGGACGCCTCGGACGCTCGGATTGATATCAGCAAATCAAGTGTTCTACGAGGAGTTGTTTATGCAAATATTTTACGTTCCGTGCAAAAGCGTGCTAGTAGGTGTTTACGTAATGTCTTGCAGAAAAACTTCATGTGAAAAATCGCATGTTTTCAATTTTCATGTGTAAAGAGCACATAATAGACTGTATAACAGAAAAGCCATTCAATGCAAAAATATTGGCTATAATTTGGCCTGGCCTGTGCACAAATCTCAATTAAGCATAGCGAAACAAGCAATATTACTTTTTGTGAATAAATTTGGCCTTGTAAAGAGAACATTATGGACTTTCCAAACTGAAAATTACTATGAGACCACTTATATTAGTTTTTACAAAGAACGCAATTACACTTATTGGACCAAGTATATTAGTTTTTATGCATACATAAAATATCATGCTTGTTCTTTTTATTGCTAGAAAGCCTTTATAAATGCCTGGTAGAAAGATCACACATTATCTTTCTTCGACTTTCGTTGGTCTTACAGTCTCCCATCATCGTTCCTTTTGTTCAGAGTCCGGTTCCAATAAAATTTACCGCTGGGGTATGTTACAGGCGTCTCCTCTTTAGCGTGCTCTCTCGCTTTTTCTGCTTTTGACAGGCGAGAGAAAGCCGAGAGAGCACGCTAAACAAGAGACGCCTGTAAGCTAAGCCAGCGGTAAATTTTATTGGAACCGGCCTCAGGACAATTCTAGAGAAAACATAAGAAAGTATAGCTCCAACTCGCAAAAATCGGCACAAATATGGACAAAAAGCAAAAAAATCCTACCCACACTACTTAACTGACTAATTCTATAGCTAAAACTTGCTTAAAGCGAAATACCAGCCGGTTTTTGAAGCGCATCAAGTACTCCCTGCTTTCCTATGCTTCATATGCAAATGAGCATAAATTTGAATAAAAAAACAGACCCCAATAGACCCCTTTTAGCATAACTTACTAAGAATGCTGATTTTTGAGATGTGTTTCAAAAACCGGCCGCTATTTCGCTTTAATCGCTTTTGGGATAATTTCGGCGGTGGGATGCTAATTCTCATTGAAATGCGCAAGGTACCAGCAAATATATTTATTTGAAAACCGATGGCCGTTTGGAGTATCGAGTACCTCTGAATATCTCAGGCAACGTCAGAGTCAGATGATTCTCACTCAGACCACTTCAAATTTATAATTTATATTTCTCTTTCTAGGAAGATGCGCTACTCTATTCACGCACTCGGTTTGTTGCTGCTCAGCGGAACCTTTGTACATGTTCACTCAACTCCCTTTTTGATTGCCATTGGTGTTAGTATCCTCGGTTCCTGGCTGGTAAGCAAACTCAAACATTAAATTCACCTGAAACGAAAAGTTTTTAACCTGAGCAATTTTGATAGTTTTGGAACCACGCTCGAAAATTGCACTTTTATTTGAAATGAACTTTAGACAAAACGAGAGGAGTTCTCAGCGGAGAGTTCACATGAGAAAAATAGTGCAACATTTCGGCAGCAAATATTGTCTTTTATCTCAAACAGAAATATATATTGTAGTTCAAAAGCGAGGTTTTCCTACACATAATTTATGCTTGTTGAGAAATTTTTCCTATTCTTCATTGAGCAACGTAGACACTAACTACTACAAATTATGACATTTTTATTCACGCAATGAAATTTTAGGGCGGTCTGCTTGGCGACGCTTCCCGTGCCAAAAGAGGCGCCGTGAGTTACTTATTATTATGTATTTAATGCAAGTTTAAAGGGACGGGCCCATCAAAATAAACACATATTTTGCATGTTTTTATAATTTGTATAAATGTTTAAATGTTTAAATGTTTATTAGACTCTTAGAAAGAGCGCAACGCCATAAGAGACGATGAAAGAATTCAATGATTTTAAAATTCAAAGTAGTAAGTCAAAGATAAGACGAAAAAATGCATAGCATTATATATGTATATATATATATCACCAAAGATAAGAAAGTAATTCCACAGAGAGTAGTTGTAACTGACACTTCAGCAAAGAAAATGTATTCACACAAGCAGCTAACAATTTTGTAGTTTTGACTAGTTTAGCCACGTTACCTCAACACAAAACTACGTGCACACGATATCAGCAATCCTAAACGTGCCACACTCCAAAATACAACAGTATACTATAGCTGAACAATGTCAAAATAGCTCAGGGCCATAACACAAAGAAAATTGGGACCTAGCATCAGAACCGCCCTCCGCCCGCAGGAGTCTGCATGCGCTACATAGCTAAACTAGTTTGAGTATTTAGAGTAAGTTAGTAAGGTTAATTGCTTGTGTGAAACCATTTTCTTATGAATATTCAGAATTAAGAGCATTCGTTGTTGTACCGTATAATACCGAACCCGCATCTCAACTTCAAGAGTTGACAAAAAATCAAAAGAAACAAAAGAAAGAGAGCAGAAGAAAGAAAATATGCTTATATTTATCCTTATCGCCGTCGTGGTGTCTTCAGCTGTAACTTCCACTACTTTGATGTTGAGCGTATTCTAAAGTAATCAACGATTAACTGATATAATGTTTTCCATTTTTTCCATCCTGAGAATATCGAGGATGTCAATTGATTTTAGCTTGTTTTTAAAAACTTGAGAATTTTCTGATACTAAAGCTTCTTGTGGAAAATGTATACACGAAAGCCATCTAGCCGTTCTGATAAAGAAAGAGTGAAATTTGACGTTTTTGCGGCTGAATTCTATGTTGAGATTGAAATAACTGGAACTACTCATTGGTCTCCAAATATAGTATTTACCACTATCTATGTTCACCTCTCGTTTTAAGATTTTAAAGGAAGTAACAAGATCTTTTTGAATACGGCGTTCTTGAAGGCTTATGAGGCCCAATATTTTAAGACGCTAAAGGGGGTTTATTATAATATATGTACACTAAATTTCGGCTAGAGTTTATCCCGCTGAAATTTTTCGGTGTCGATAAACTCAAAAGTATACCGTAGAAGACCAACAATTGCACCCTTATTTCCTTACCGCGTGTCCCGGGGGAATGTGGCTATATGGACAGATGGTCTCCCGGGTCCCAATCAGAGCGAGGTATCCTCGGGAGACGCGGTAAGGAAATAAGGGTGCAATTGTTGGTCTTCTACGGTATACTTTTGAGTTTATCGACACCAAAAAATTTCAGCGGGATAAAGTCTAGCCGTAACTTAATGTACATATATTATAATAAACCCCCTTTATACAAATTATAAAAACATGCAAAATATAGGTTTATTTTGATGGGCCCGTCCCTTTAATAGATAGGTATAGTTCAGCTTAGGTGTCAATGTGCGTATCTTATCTTTTTATGGGGTCCAACGTACGGCGTGCCCTATAATGCATGCCCTATGCATTCTCGCCTCGTTTTCGCCTCATTTCTACAAGGCGGATAAATTTCAAAGGTGTATTCAAAATTATGGTAGATTGGTTCCCTATTTTGCGAATGATACTTGAAAGGAAAATGCATTGTGTTTGGCATGCATGGAAACTTCATTATCGCCCATTATCTAAATGTCTGACGTAACTTTGAGGTCAGTAAATTTTTTCAGGATGGTATCACACCGGAAGGATTCAATCGTATTTTCACCGTGAGTTATTTGTATCGTGCAATGCATAAAAGTGATATAGAATAATACTAACAAAACACAGCAAGACCGTATTTTGTTGTATGCAAATGAATAAAATTAGTCTAGAATTGCAGATGGCGAATCAAAGTGTTTTAGATAGACAACAAGCTGAGCGAGCCGGTTCTTATGACATGCAATGATCCTCAATTTCCACCTGAAGGATATGAACTCAAAGGAAACCAGGACTATACATTTGTCAGGCTCAGTACGTCTTTAAAAGGATAGGTTCACCTCGAATTGCACCTTTTTTACAATTTCTATTGATAGTATGACCTATGACGGTTAAAATGCGAAAATTGCAGTAAATTTCGTGCGCTCCTCGAGCCAGGATCAAGCTCAAAAGCTAAGCTACCTAAAACAACTGGCGTACCGTAGCCCTATCTCTGCGCCTCTGCACCTCTAGCCCCATCACGCTATTTCGCACTTGTAACACAGTTTAAACAAATACTCTTAAATGTTCTAAAGAAATAGACCTTCTACGTAAATTATCACAGTTTTTAATGCCATTTTTCTCGCGATGAATGTTTACTCGTTTATAATAACAAGATTCCAAGGGCGGAAGGAAAATTAACATATTTTAGAAAATATCACGGCTGGCAATTTCGCTTGCGCCATTTTTCCTCCAAAGAGTTTGGCCTACGGAAGCAAACCCGCCAAATTTCATGTGCGTTCATCAGACGCCTCAATTGCACAGAGAAAGCAGAGAGGACTCGGCGAATATAAATACGTTCTTAAGGTAGGTAAACGAACATTTAAAGCGACAAACGGACGGTTTTTGAAGTTTATGCCCGTCAGGTGCATTCCCATATTTTGGGCGCATTCGAGTTGGACATTTTCCGGAAAAGAAAAGAAAAAAGTGGTTCGAGATGGATTTCACCAGAAAAGAATGCAATTGCCACGCATACACATGCAAATGATCGATTGATTTTCGTTTCAATTACGGTACAATTGCATTTTCGACAATTATTTTGCGTGTATTATTTTTTTTCTGGGTGTCCATCTCGAACCACTTTTTTCTTTTTTTTTCCGGAAAATGTCCAACTCGAATGCGCCCTCTGTTTGTTGCAAATGACCATAATAAAAAAATCGCGCGGTCTTACATGGTTATTTGCATAAACTACATGGAAAGTTTGCTCGTTTTTATAACGAGTAAACAGTGCCCAAGTATCTAACTGTGTCCTAGCAGTCTATATCATCAGAACTAAAATATTTTCACACGAGCATTTTTGTGGCACTGTGTGTACTTGAGGTGATAAAGTAGGCTGGCAACTACCGCTAAGTAGCTTGCCGGTTTTTGGACAACTGAATTTCCATTACGTACGCAATGTATGCCCGTCTCATCGATATAGTTATCTATTCAGATCATTTTATACAAACTCTTTATTGCAGAAGTACGGAGTCTACAGCGTTGGATCGCGCAATAAGAACAAAGTTAACCTGCTAGCCCCATGGAGAACGAAGAACGTGCAAACCTATCGGAAGGCCAAGAAGGATAAAGATGCAAGCTATTAAGAAATATGGGAAATAAATTATTTGTACTCTAAATCTATTTCCACCGCCCACATCCTTGTTGGCGAGACCGAGCTTAAGTGTACTTTTTTGATCACGACGTTGCGCTCTTTCCACATTACCTTTACCTTAGATACCTTAGAGATCCCTCTTCAGCAGCTTGAGCAAGTTGCTTGGGGTTCGCGTTCCATTTTCTTCTAACTTGGGCGAATCGGCTCCAGTGTCGGTACGTTGTGCGGGCACGGCGATACACTGCAGCGCTAAATTCTTGGTTGAACGAATCTGGTTTTCGGGTGTCTAAAAACATTTAAAAAAAAAGATTCAATTTCACGCTTGTCAATTACGCGTGCGCCATTTTTCCTCCAGCGGGTTTGGCCCGAACTAGGAAACCAGCGAAATTAATCGTCAGAGGATCGGACGCCTTTATTTCATGGAGAAAGAAGGTCTCGGCGAGCATAAATATGCTATTAAAGCGAAACGAAATGCTAGCCTCTTTGGAAAATTTGCATATGATATGATAAGCAAATCCTATGTATCCTATGCTAATTTTGTACGATTGCCGTGGACGATCGTACAAAATTAGCATAGGATACATAGGGTTTACTTAACATATACAAATTTTAGGTAGGTGAATCAGAAGAAACAGGCTCGGCGCTAAAAAAAAAGTTATTTCGTTTCCCATGTTTCACTCCACTCTTTCATATGAACTGTTAGGAAACAGGTAAATTTGTGGTATATGAACCTTTATCACCAGAGTGGCCAGATTCACACAAGTTAAGTTTTGTCTTGCAGGAGCGAGGTGTCTTCGCTGTCGGACCGCGTCCGAATAGGGGAGGTTACTTACTAGCGCCATGGCCATTGAACACGACGCTTCCACTTCAAAATCTGAAGCATTTAATATGCAACCCATGCTAATTTGTACTTTTCCATGCTAATTCATACTGTATTTTTTGTTTTCTCCAAGCATTAAAACGTTTCCAAAATGTTCACGAAGATCTGGTGCATAGTTTACACGTAAAACCAGAAAAAAAAACACAAACATTTATTATTAGTTGAAATATGTACAATGAGATCCCGAATACGTAACAGATTAAAGCGAAATACCGGCCGGTTTTTGAAACGCATTTTGGACAGCTACATTTTTACGTGTTTATGTTAATTTGCTCGAATTTAGCTCGATTTTTATCCTAATTTATGTTCATTTGCATAAGCTGCATAAGAATGCTGGTGTACTCGATGTGTTTCAAAATCCGGATGGTATTTCACTTTAAAGGATTAAACATTTTCTTGAATGCAATGAACGATCTACGTCAATATTTTTAAAGATGTTCAACAAAAAAACTCTATGCAGCACTGCAGAGGTTACCTATTATATTACAAAAAAAACATACGAAAAAAACAAACGGGCGTCAAACACTAAAACAGTAAAAGACAAATACCATAAAATACAAAAAATGAGCAATACCAACCCGATATCCAGTCAACAAAAGTGAAATCTTTCAATAAAATAAATACACACGAGATGTATTGCAATCGTTGCCTATGGAAATAACAATATGTAATATTTAAAAAAATGCAGAGGAAGACGTGACTTCAGAAAGGAGGAAAATTGGGGAAAAAAGATGTCCTGAGCAATTGATCGTAGGGAAACACGACGTTTTCAACCACCATTTCCATTACTGTGATTATGTTAACTGATATTCCAAAAACAAATCGTGGTAACTCCGCGAGTTATTTATTTTCTATAACACAGTTTTCATAGTGAACGGAGAACTTTTTTGTCGTGAAGGGAAGGGGAACCTTTAGGTCTAAGGGAAAACTGCAAGTTGTGTGAAGGTATCCTTAGGTAATAGCTGCTAGGTAACATAACAGCTATTACCTAAGTCCCATAGGGCGTTAATTTAGAGTTTGCAGCAATTATCGTTTGAGTCCAACTCTCCTTGCTCCTTATTGTCAATGCTCGGCATTTCCAAGGGCACCATTCTTTCGTAGACAATTACAAATAAGATAATTGTTATTGAAAGAAGACCCACTTGTGTGACAATCACATATTTGTAACCGGAAGATTGGAACAGAATCCTGAAATAAAAGCATTACCAGATGGAATCCTTCCTATTTAAAGTCTCCTAGCGAAGGCGATCTCGTCTGCATTAGGGTCCTGTTCAGTACTCTGCGGTTCCTGCTCGGGTAACTGTTCAAGAACCAAGAGGTTCTGCTTCTGCACAAAAGCTGCAGCAGACTGAAGGGTTGACGTCACCTGATGTAAAGACTGAATATTGGGGTTTTCCGAAACAAAGCGCAGGGATTCAGTTTTGTTAATACCCTTGTTTTGGGGGTTCAGCCAATATTTTTGATCGGTGAGAGCGGGGGGCATATTTCGACAATTTTGCTCGGTCAGTCTCTTAATAATATTCTCAAGTTGGGTGAGTCATTCTGCTTGCTGCAGACAATTGTTACAAGTCGAATGTGTTTGAGACTAACTGGACGCTAGTGCCTTGTTAACTGCACTTTGAAAGCAGATTGAAACTCGACTGAGCTAACAACCTCCTGAAAAAAAGTAGGTGAAACGGAAAGAGATTTTGCCATTTTACTGGACTTTGAAGGTGGTGAAACCGAATGATTTGAAACAGGATAATGAAGGGTGACCGGCGGCTCTCCGGATGAACTGGCTTTCTGATGCCTACGTTTTTTACGCGTTAGCACCATAGACCAATTACAACCTTCGAATTCCTAGCTTGCCTTCGTTACCGCACAACAGCCGCTCGCCAACTTGATAAGGGGGTCACTGACAAGGGGGGTCACGACAAGGGGGGGGGTCACTGACAAGGGGGTCACTGACACGGGGGGGGGGGGGTCACTGACAAGGGGGGGGGTCACTGACAAGGGGGTCACTGACAAGGGGGGGGGTCACTGACAAGGGGGGGGGTCACTGACAAGGGGGGGGGGGCACTGACAAGGGGGTCACTGACAAGGGGGGGGGTCACTGACAAGGGGGTCACTGACAAGGGGGTCACTCAGGTCACTGACAAGGGGGTCACTCAGGTCACTGACAAGGGGGGGGGTCACTGACAAGGGGGTCACTGACAAGGGGGTCACTCAGGTCACTGACAAGGGGGTCACTGACAAGGGGGGTCACTGACAAGGGGTGTCATTTAGAAGATCCTCGATAACACACATGCAATTACTCACAAACAATATTTATTAACCAGCCGGCTCACGCCGCCCGAGGAGACTTACATGTAAATATGATTGGTTTATCATGGGCATAAATTTATACAAAGTTTCAAAGAAATTCACATAATAGGAAACAATTGCATATGCATACTTCGATATTGAGCTGCGAAACTCTTTTTATACCCGAACACGAAATTTGCATTTCCGTAACGCACATCGGTATGCAAATTACGCTACAGTTACTCTTTTATATAATAAGATAATTGATAAGTATTATGTGGCCATTGGCTGTCTGTGCTTTCCTTCATTTCAGTTTCCTCCTGCAGCCGCTGAAAAAATAACAGAACGTTTCATTTGCTGTAAAAATGTACACTTCGTCGAATTGGTGTTACTTTAGTCGAACAGAACCGTTTGGTTTCTGTCAGCTTACTTCTGACAACGCCAACTAAAGAAAATACAAATACAAAATACAAAAAATGTTTGCAAACTTTATACGATATAAACACTCACTGCTGGCAGTCCCACTGAAAGCAGCGCCGACCGAATCACATCGCTGGCTCAATGTTCTGATCTCCTCTACGAGCTAAATTAAAATATTCATTATCAGAATAGTCTAAAAGACCAATAGACGGTCCTCAGTTTATTCTTGAACTCGTTTCTAAAACATGCTCCCTTTGAGCAGTGCGTTGCGTTCGGCGTCACGGTTTTTTCTAAATTTAAATTATAGCCCGCGCAAAGCAGTTATCAACAAGTATCAAAAAACCAAACTCAACCGAAAAGAAACATGTTCAGCAATTGTTCTTTTTGAACTTTACATGTGAATAATGATGTTCTATAATGTTGTCTTATTATTGTGATTTTTCGTGCTTTGCTTTTTCATATTTCATGTGCTTTGTCACTTGTGGGATGCTATTATTTTTAAGTTCAATTGTTGGTTCATATAGGGCTCAGGCGAGGGGCATCTCTTTTAGATACATACAACCCTCATTTGATAAGGTAATCTTCTTACATAATATAGTAATTTAAAAGTTTCGATGTTTTAAACTTTCAAAATTACTTTTAAGATACAAAACTTTCGTGCTATCATGAATTCACGTGGTGTTTGTGTAGTTCATCACAAAAATCTCACCGCGGCATGTGCTTTGCAAGTATTCTCAATGCTTTGATTAAGCTGGTCCAGCTCTGCAGAAGGGAGTGTTCCTCGCGGGTTCGCACGCATTGCGGTCGTGCAAACGTTGTTAAACGTAGTGTGAAGAGTCTTATGAGCGTCCGTTCCCTAAATGACAAAACTAAGTTGTGTGATGCTAAATGTGCATAAGTTCCTAAGTTCCTCTATTATTCAGTTACGCCTTTTTATGCCAACGCCTCAAACTATGCAAAAGGAGCACCTGTTCGTAGCAATAATCTATGCGAATTTTCCAATTGTCCATCTTTTTCACCATGTTAGAATGTTCGCTGTAGGCCACGGCCGTAAGCTCTGCAGGCCCAGACTTTTGTATCTGATGCCCAAGGTTCCAATGATGAATTATGATGCAATCTTGGCAGACACACTTCATCGGACAAGCAAAGCACAAATTAAAAGCCTTCACGTCCACCACACCGCCACAATCTGCACATCTAAAATTGTTACTTATAGTGTAGTGAAAAGTTCCAGAATCTTTCGCAACTAACAATACATAATTAGGTTTGAAGTAAACTCACGTTCTTGGTTGGTCGGCTTCGGTGCTGGTCCTCCTCTCGTCCAGCTTGTTGTTTACACCCACGGTCGTCACTTGCTCTGGCAGCACGGGAGGCGTGGGATGCTTCACATTGACATGATTTACAACCGGAGTTGTCGGTGCGGAAGGCAGCTCGGTTGGCACAATACGCTTTGGTTTGTCAAGGGCAGTCGGTTGCATCGGAAGGGCAGGTTCCGGCTCACTCTCGCTGTTGAAATTTGCCTGCAAGGTACCAGCTCCCGCTTTCGCAGTGTTCGGACGGGATGAAGACTGTGCTGATTTGGTAGGCGCGGTCAAGAGTTTGTTACGCAGCCTAGGCAAATCCAGTGTGGAAGGGCGCTTGTTGTTTACACCCACGGTCGTCACTTGCTCTGGCAGCACGGGAGGCGTGGGATGCTTCACATTGACTTGATTTACAACCGGAGTTGTCGGTGCGGAAGGCAGCTCGGTTGGCACAATACGCTTTGGTTTGTCAGGGGCAGTCGGTTGCATCGGAAGGGCAGGTTCCGGCTCACTCTCGCTGTTGAGATTTGCCTGCGAGGCACCAGCTCTCGCTTTCGCAGTGTTCGGACGGGATGAAGACTGTGCTGATTTGATAGGCGCAGCCAAGAGTTTGTTACGCAGATTACGCAAAACCAGTGTGGAAGGGCGCTTGTTGTTTACACCCACGGTCGTCACTTGCTCTGGCAGCACGGGAGGCGTGGGATGCTTCACATTGACTTGATTTACAACCGGAGTTGTCGGTGCGGAAGGCAGCTCGGTTGGCACAATACGCTTTGGTTTGTCAAGGGCAGTCGGTTGCATCGGAAGGGCAGGTTCCGGCTCACTCTCGCTGTTGAGATTTGCCTGCAAGGTACCAGCTCCCGCTTTCGCAGTGTTCGGACGGGATGAAGACTGTGCTGATTTGGTAGGCGCGGTCAAGAGTTTGTTACGCAGCCTATGCAAATCCAGTGTGGAAGGGCAGTCCCGAAAAAAACACAGAAATTCCTTGTAGATATTGATGAGAAAATTAAGCGGCAGCATTTGCGCATCCTTTTCTCTGCATTGATGGGATTCCGTACATTGCTTGCAGATTATTTTGCTGCAGCTCGTATGAAAGTGCGGATTTCTCTTCACAGTAAAATGTTTGGAGCATTCCTCGCACTTCAATGGACTCCATTTCGAATATGACAGCAGTTCCAAGTCGCTTGGATTAGAAATATAGATGCGAAATTTGTAAAAGTTTAAGCCGATCTTATTGAAGGCAAGATCGAAGTGATCAATCTTTTCCGTATGAATACACCTGGCACAGACAAAGCCACCAGTCTTGGAAATATTCCGAAATGAATCCAAAACGCCACAGTATTCACACTTCATTGATTGCAATATAAATAGCTTTCTGGTGCATTTGGCCATTGCCGACGATTTCACTTTCACGTCCGCAACATTGACGTCCGCAAAGTAGGTCCTCACTTCATCGATCAATTTTGTTAGTGTGGAGATAGCAGCGTTTTTTCTAAAGTTTACGGGATTTCGACCAGTGCATCCCAAACATACACATGAGAACTTATTGATAAATCCTAACGGCCTTGTTTTAGTGATTGCGCCCTCGCAGCGGTCACACCACAAGGGACTCCATTTCTCTAAGTCGAGAAGTTTCAGTTCTTCGTCAGGTGCAAATTCAAGGAGATAGTCAAGTACTCCAAAGAAACGAGTGATATAGTCACACTCTTCTCTGTCCTCCACACAGCCCGGCTTCTTCTCAGGGTGTTCAATCTTGAATATAAATTGGCACTCTCCGCAAGCAAAACGTCCACAGTTTACACACAGGCCCGGATTGAATAGTTCACCGAAGACGTGTGGCTTGCATAGAGTGTCACAGTAGTGACATTCATAGCTCTTCAAGTACATTGTTGGCCAAATATGGTATGGCGAGTAATAGAAGGAAACAGCAGCACTTAAATGCTAATCGAATTAGACTAATATCGTACCAGACGCAGTCAGCTGAACCCTACTTTAAGGTATGATTGATGCGCATAGTGTAAACAAACAGGCTATGTGTGATTAGTGTAAAAGAAATAGATTCAATTAGCGAACCGAGTTGGCATTTTTATGGTCTGATAAGATGAGGTATGAGTATTTCATTGAATTTGTGTACAAAACACGCGACGTATCTTATCGCGTTTGAAACGCGCCTCCTTCGGTTAGGATAACAGGCTCGTACTCTGTATAACAAAACTGTTACTGGTTTAATTTTAACATTTCACTTAGACAGTCAAGTAATGATTTAGATTTTGATATAGATTGGGTCATCCAGTTAGTACTTTGAACTTGAACTACTATTTTTATTGTGGTACCGACCCGAAAACGAATCGCAAAAGTAATTGTTTATTTAAAAGGCAAGATTGAGCAGTTTGAAGACCAGACATTATACCGCTAATTATGCAAATATATATACAGGAGTGTATACTGGAAAGTATACTAGAAAGTGTAATGCCGTAAATTATTTCTACCATTAAGATCCAAAGCAGTTCGTGCTCATAATCAGAATGTACCGGATATGAATGAGCAAACCTCAAAAGCGTATATAGAAACGCAAGTACTTTTTATTTGTAAAAGAAAAAAACCAAATGTATGACATTTCTTCTGACGGATTGAGGTTACCGACATGAAAAAAGAGGCATAATGAAGCCCAGTGCCAATGAGACTTTTCCTAACGGGCAGAACAAAAACAACTTGCCAACTCAGTTCTATAAATATGTTTCGGAGTTCCGTAATTTGCTCAGACATACATTGGATTGATGCATTATGCATTATATGAATTATGCATTATACCACTCGAAGAGTACCTCTTTTTTTACAGAACGTGAGCTTCAGGCGGATGAATCGATGAATGCTATTTTTTAGCTTCGATATCTTATTCTGTGCAAAAACATTTGTCCACACTTTGAACTTGAAGATATGCTTCAATCAGTACATATAATGAATAAACTGCTCTGATGAATGAACAAAAGAGGACTTTCCGGCATTGATTCCAAATGCATGAAAAAAGTATACATAAATGAATAAAACAAAAATAAAATATACTCTGTTTATTTGTTACCAACACTGATATAAAAACAACAGGGTTGAATAGTGAGTATCAAACGAATTACATACAATTAGACGATTCTCGTTAATACACCCTCACAATAGTTATTTATTGATACAATTAATCTATGTTATTTATTGGTTATCTGTGACTTCCTTCATTCCTGTCTTCTTCTATAGCCGCTGAAAAAAATAACAGAACGTAAATTTGTTGCAAAAACTTGGATGTTTCTGTCATCTTCCTTTTGACATGCCAAATAAAGAAAATACAAAAATACAAAAGATGTTTGTAAAGGTTGTTCGACATAGACACTCACCATTGGCAGTCCCACTGAGAGAAGCACCGAGCGAGGCACATCGCTGACCTAACGTTCCGATCAACTCGATAAACTAAATTGGTATGCTCATTAGCATCCTTAGCAGAATAGTCCAATATAGCTTCCTCAGTTTTTATTCTGCAACTCGTTTCTAGAACACGCTCCCTTCGAGCCCACGCGTTGCGTCCGACGTCGCGGTTTTTTTTTACTTTAGTATATCCCGCGCAAAGCAGGTTGCAGGTACCAAAAAACCAAAGCAACAGAAAAACAAAACAAGTTCAGCTGTTTCCTTTTTTGAATGTGGATTCTATACTTATACTGTTGTGTTATTGTGGCTATTTTTCGTGATGTTTCGTATTTCATGTCCCATGCTAAATGGGATACTATTACTTTCAAGTTTAATAGATGGTACATGGACTCAAGCGAAGGTCATCTCTTATGTAGATACTTGTGCGCTTCCCTCTCGTGAGTTAAATTGCAGCATATTTACCTGGTAAAGTAATAGTTTTGTCGTCTGTGATAGTTTTGTCGAAATGCGGTTTGGAATTCACATGTTTTGTACAGTTCACAACATAATCAAAAATATTCTTACAGCGGCTTGTGCATTGATGGTATTCTCGATGGTCTGTTCAAGTTGCTCCAGCTTTGCATAAGGAAGGTTTCGCCACGGATTCGCACGCATTGCGGTCGTGTAAAGGTTGTTAAATGTAGTGTGAAGAGTCTTATTGGCGTCCGCTCCCTAAATCATAAGATTACGTTGTCTGATACTTGTGATCCTAAATGTGCATAAGTTCCTAATCATTATCATGTTCTCCGCACAATCCGTCAAAAGAACTACTTTCGTCGTCAACCTTTAACCATAACAGTGATTGCATTTTACGTCAATGGAAATGAAGCACCTGTTTGTAGCAATTATCTAGTCGCCGTTTCCAATTTTCCATCTTGTTCACTATTTTGGAATGTTCGCTGGAGGCCACAGCCGAAAACACTGCAGGTCCAGTCTTTTGTATCTGATGGCCAAGGTTCCAATGATGAATTATGATGCAATCTTGACAGACACAGTTCATCGGACAAGTAATGCATAAATGAAAAGCCTTCACGTCCACCACACCGCTACAATTTGCACATCTAAAATTGGTGCTAATAATTTGGAAAGTTACAGAATGGTTTTGCCAACTAACAATTCAAAATGACGTCTAAACTCACGTTCTTCGCTCGTCGGCGTTGGCACTCTTCCTCTTTCCCTCCAACTTCTTGTTTGGAACCACGTTCGTCTCTCGCTCTTGCAGTACCGGATATGTGGGATACCTCACAGTGATTTGATTTACAGCCGTATTGTTAGAAGCGGAGCCCTGTTCAAATTGCAGTATTCTTTTTGTAACCGTTGTTTTCAGCGGACGGACAGGTTCTGGTTCACTATCCGAGTTGAGATTGGAGTGCGAGGAATACAATTCAGAATTCACTCGATTTGGAATATGCAATGAGGTCTGGTTTGGTTCGTTAGGCGGTGCCAAGGCTTTGTTGCGTAGCTTGTGCAAATCCAGTGTGGGAGGGCAGTCCCGGAAATAACACAGAAACTCCTTATACATGTCGATTAGAAAATTAAGCGGCAACATTTGAGCATCCTTTATTGCGCATTGATGCTTTCCTGTGCATTGCTTACAGATTATCTTGTAGCAGCTCGTATGAAAGTGCGGATTTCCCTTCACCGTAAAATGATTGGAGCAATCCTCGCACTTCAGTGGACTCCATTTAGAATAGGTCAACAGTTTCAAGTCGTTTGGATTTGAAATATAGATGCGAAAGTTGTAAAAGTTTAAGCCGATCTTATTGAAAGCAAGATCGCAATGAGCAATGTTTTTAGTCTCGATGCACTTGGCACAGACAAAGTCACCGGCCTTCGAAATATATCGGAAGGAATCCAAACGCTCACAGTGTTTGCACTTCATTGATTGCAATAGGAATAATTTTTTCGCTCGTTTGTACATTGCGGGCGATTTCACATTGGAGCCGGGAACATTGACGTCGGAAAAGTAGGACCTCACTTCATTGATTAACTTCGTCACTGTGATGATTGCAGCTCTTTCAATCGGATATACTGCGGCGTTTGGACGAGAGCATCCCACACAGAAACAACTGAGCTTATTGATAAAGCCCAACGGTCTTTCTTGAGTGATTGTGCCCTTGCAACGGTGACACCAAAAGGGACTCCATTTCTCTAAGTCGAGAAGCAACAGTTCGTCGTCGGGCGCAAATTCATGAAGATAGTCGAGTACTCCAAAGAAACGAGTAATATAGTCGCACTCTTCTTTGCCCTTTACACATGACGGCTTCCTCTCAGGATGTTCAATCTTGAAAATGTATTGGCACTCTCCGCAAGCAAAACGTCCACAGTTTACACACAGGCCCGGGTTGAACAGTTCGCCGAAGTAGTGTGGCTTGCATAGCATGTCACAGTAGTGGCATTCATAACTCTTCAAGTGCATTGTTGGGAAACTAGAATGGGCATATAGCGAGGAATCGATGAAAAAAATAGAAACAGATAAATGCACGATCACAATTAAATACTAATAGAACCAGTTTAAAATAAAACTAGACAGAGTGGGCCGAATCCCGCATGGTTTCTGTGTAGGGTAAATAAAATAGACTCTGGGTGTTTAGTGTAAAGAAAAGACTTCCAGAAAGAAAAGAGCGACCCAGTTCGCATTTTTAAGAGTCTGATAAGGAGATGAGGTATTAATGAATCAGAGCATTGATGCACCACACGAAACTTATCTTATCGAGAATTGAAAGGCTCCTATATTTGTTAGGGTAACGGGTACGTACTTTAACTGTGACACTGCGGAACAAAACTGTCAATCTTTTAATGTTATCATTTCACTTTTTTGGTTTTGATATAGAGCTGCTTGAGTGGGTCATCCAGTGATTTGTACTACTGTACTAACTGAAGTACCGATCCGGAAACGCAGCGCAAACGTAATTGTTTATTGCAAAGACAAGATTGAGCAATATGAAAACCATAAAGTATACAGAAATTTATGCAGAAAAGTATGCTGAAAAGTATACTGGAAAGTATACTGAAAGGTATATTAGAAAATATTATTATTTCTACAAATCACTGGAGCAACAAGATCTAATAACTAGTTAAGCAGTTGGTGTTCAGCTTGTGCCCATTGCAATATAATCGTTTCCGTCGCATTTATCCAATAACATTGCAGGCTTTCTGAACAGGCTTTCTGAAATAAACAAACAATAATAATTGTAAACCATAAAGAAAAATAATTTAGTAATATAATAGTGAACAGTCCTAATTAATAATTAGTGTAATTAATGAGGTCACAAGTTCAAGATTAACTCTCAAAAATGTCTATAGGGACAAAATATTTTTACTTATAGATAACGCGTTGAGGTTACTGATTCATAACGCGTTGAGGTTACTGATTCATAACGCGTTGAGGTTACTGATTGCGGCTTCACTTCCATTGACGTAAGGATAAAGAGCGCAGTGCCAATGAAACTTTTTCATAACGGTCGGGTCGGATTTAAAGAAAACAACTTACCAACTCAATTCGATAAACTTGTTTCGGAGGTCCGAAATTTCCTCACACATACTTTGAATGGACGCATTCAGCTGAAGTAAGTAAAATATCTACATTAAAGCACTCAAGGACCCAAAGAACCCAATCAGTTTTATTGAACATAAGCTTCAGCACGACTGCTTGATTATTAATTATTCCAAGTTAGCTTCGATACCTTGTTCTGTGCAAATACGAAGTCCTCCAGTGTTCTTTCCATTTGTTTTAAATCCACACTTTGAAGATTTTCTTTAACTATCATGGGATCCGACGAAAGAGCTGTGGAGTACAGTTCGCCATAGGAATCGCAAAGATTTTTCTGAGCCTCGTTTCCCTGAAAGAGATCATATGTATGGAACTCACAAGCAAACGATAACATATTTCGAAATATTTCGATTCTTACATGAGTGGCAGATTGACACACCTGTTCGGTTAAACTGTCCAGTTTTCCCTTCCATTTGACCAACTTATTGAGTGTTTTGGAATGTTCACTCTGAACAAATGCCGTGTGCGTTCGCAATCCGGACTTCTCTTTCTTGTGAATCCAGTGTTTTTCCCTAATGCACACAACGCAAAGTCCATACATTTCGCATGTAAGGCACGTACGAAGCTCCGCGAGGTGTTTCAGTGCGTTGCATGATACACATCTGAACGAAAAAGACTATGTTTATTTCCTTCCTAACTTATAGGACACGGTGATGTAAATCATGTCATGGAAGCTGCAATATAAATACATACATATAAATACAATATAAACCCTATTATGGCATAATATGAATACATACATACAAAAATCAATGTGCACTTACTTGATCATTTTGTTTTCGAAATAATAATCCAATATATCATCCTGTGATTCTGCAGGTGACTTTACATCTCTATATTCATCCCGCATTTCGTTCTTTTGTTCGTAGCTTTGCCTCGCAATCTGAGTGTAAGGTTGAGGAGTATTGACCATTTTCCTTGGTGCTGGCACCGGGGTCGAGGTGCGCGAAGCTTCTTGCAGGTTTGTCTGTTGATTCACCGGTGTTGCGGTGCATGAAGCATCTTGCAAACTTGTATTTTTCACCGGCGTCGCGGTGCGTGAAGCGGTTGGCAAACTTGCTTGTTGGTTTACAGGCATTCCTCCTTTCTCTACGTGTGTTCGTGCATTGAAAAATCTTCGAAACTCTTTGCAAATATCGATCAGGAAGTTCAGTCGTATCATACTCCCTCCCTTCAATTTGCAATCGTGTCTCTCAGCACATTGTGAACAGACGACTGCATAACAGTCTGGATGAAAATACGGGTTTCTTGCAGCAGCTGAGGAAAAGGGGACCGCACATTTATCACATCTCAATGGGGTCCATTTTGAGTAGGTGAGAAGTCTGAGATCGCTTGTATGTGGTATGTACAATCGAAACTTGTAAAAGTACAGACCAATTTTGACATAAGCAAGGTCGTAGTGTTTCACACCGTCTTTGCACTTTGCGCAGAGAAATTGGCCGGCGTCGGAAATAAACCGAAATGAGTCGGGTTTGTTGCAAAGGTCACATTTTAGAGTTGATAGTTGTAGGCGGCCTCTTCTGACAGGATAGTCATTGTCATCCGCAAAGTATTGCTCAACCTCGTCGATAATCTTCATAACAGTGTGAACCGGGTGCATGTTGGCAATTGTAGCGGGGGTAAGGCAGTGGACACATATACATCGTTGTTTGTCGATGAAGCCCAATGGTCGCTGACTGGTGATGGGAACCCAGCATTGATGACACCAAAATGGACTCCACTTTCCATGTTTCAACAATTTCATCTCATCTTCAGGCGCATATGTGTTAAGGTAGTCCAGGACGCCGTCAAATCGGACTATGTAATCGCAGTCCAGATAGGTTACTGGGCAAAAGGTATCCGACTCAGTACTCTGCTCAAACTTCCACTGACATTCGCCACATGTAACGCGTCCACAATCGCCACAAAATCCCGGGTTGAACATTTTGCCGAACAAGAACGGTTTGCATACATTGTGGCAGTTGTGGCAATCGTACGTTCGCAAACGTACCATTCAAAATGGGTGCTGAAATAAAACTGTAAAATGTTTAAAGGATCGCAGTCACTATAAAATCGTCGTTTTTCTTCGAGTTTACTTGTATTTAGTAAAGAGTAGAGACAAATACTTTACCAAAACCGAATAATTTGAATTCCAACTCAGGGAGTGAACAAGTAGAGAAGTAGTTCTACTTAACTACCGCAGGATCACGAAACGTGTTCATACCGCTGCTTCGGGAGTATGCGAATTATATCAGCAAATATCTGCATATTATATCTTCACATATACTGCAAGGGTCTGCAGGCATATCACTACACGTTTCATAATCCCGCGGTAGTTAAGTAGAACTACTTTTCTACTTGTTCACCCCCTGAGTTGGAATTCAAATTATTCGGTTTTGGTAAAGTATGTTTCTTTATTCTTTACTAAATTCAAGTAAACTCGAAGCAAAATGATGATTTTGACTGCGATCCTTTAAAAAAATAATATTCATAAGTTCAACACTAGGAAAATGTCTTCATTTTATGAAGTCATTAAACACAGAAACTAAAGGAGACGCATTTTGAGGAAAATCTAAGTGTAAAGATTTCGGAGTAACGTGGCAGAAATTATTTAGGGTAAAATATTTTGCAATACTTGATTAGATGTGAAAAGGAAAATCAATGTATGGTCAAAATATTTCTGAATCAGGAGAGAAGGGCCTTGATAAGGAATGGTCTCTGAGGTCATAACGATGCATTGCTTGGACAGAAACGCGAAGCGATAGGGAAGATGTAAACAAGAGGCAGCAACGCATTTGAAATGGTTTGCAGAGGAGTAGTGAAACAAACAAAAAACGTCCGTGTATAAACCTGTAAATTAGCACATACCAAGGCCATATTCACCACTCCGATTCCCTCCGGGAAATATTCCCTGGGGATAGAAAATATCATTCTTAAGTGAGACCATATTCACCACTCAGTTTGCACACTCCGGATACAGTTTCACGCTTCCACTTTACGTAGTTTGTGCTGTAATATCCAAGTTGTTTTACTAGCCTTGTATCACAATGCATAACAATCTATAATGAACTAGGGAGTCTTCGAGTCTTCTATATATGCATGAAGTTGCACTCAATGTACATTTTCCATGTGTCTGATTTATTTGATACACATTTATTTTATAAAGCTACGATGGTCAAATGCTTCACAATTCATTTATAATCCAAAATGTTCAGCAACTTTCCCAGTAATCCAGCCATTTCTTTAGAAATGATTTTTTTTTTACTTATTTAAGGCGCTAATCAATATTCTGTTCATATCCCAAAACCGTCGGTTACAATGATTCCTCTTCTTTTGTTCCACAGTCACATGAGAATAGTTTCACATTTCCTTCTTTCATCTAATATCTTATGAACCGTGCATATCAAAAACAAAAACAACACTTTTTATTACATAAAGGTCCGACATTCTACACTCATAAAACAACCTTATTGTTAAAGTTAAATCTCAATGCATAATCTCCCTCCAGTGGTTCAAATTTTTATTTTGTTTACTGTTTACATAAGTTGAGTATACACTATATTAATAAACAGTAATAAACATGTCGATATTTTTATGCACTATCGTTTAAAATACAAAGATAACATAAGATATAGATTGCCCTAGAATTTTTCATTATTTTTGTTTTTGATGTAGGTCGGAAATTTGAATGATGGATTCTTGGGGTACATTGGTGTGGAGACCGTGGAGCGGACTGAGCACCGTGGAGCGATTCGAGCACATTCGTTTGTCAATTGCTGAAATTAGATAAATTAATATTCAAAAAAAATGTCAGCTGAAACTCGTAACCTACTCCGAGCAAGAGCTCTGTGGTACAAACCAAGTATGCGACACGTGTTGAATCACCCTTTGAACAAAAAAAAACACGATATTGACGCGTAAGAAGATTTTCTTTATTCGTTGCAAGACTGTCGCAGAAAAGTTCAATGGCGAATGCTTTGTTGTCGTTGTGATGTGTTATAGACATAGAAACAATGATTACAGCACGGCAAACCGGATGACCCGGGTGCCTTTTACTTAGCAAATTGTAAAATAATAGATATAAAGAAATAACTGTCGAAGAGAGAAGCAAAAGCTACATGGTAGCTAGCGATCAAATCATTGAGTCTAATCAACTAACCCAGGGAAAAGCTATAGGCATATATGTTGTGATGACTAATGCGCGCGAAGAACTGTTGTAACACACAAAAGCTAAGTCAACTAACCAACCGAGGGAAAATTACATACATTGATTGTAGAAAGGGAGAATAATTTATTAAGATAGAACTAAAGTCACGGACAAGGTTCCGTGACAAAGACAGTTTTTTTCAATCTAAACAAGTGTCTGTCGCATTGCGTACATTAGATGAAGCGTAGGGTTTCTTTTAGTTAATCACATGGTTTACAGGTAGAATTGATGCGTTTCTGAAGCTACTACCACTTTATTGATTGATTTCTTATTAATTGCTTGAAACTTTACCTCAACCTGTCTGAGAAGTTTCTGAGTTTCACGCACACTGGCCAGAACATCGACTGAATCGCATTCACCAAGAGGGACACTGAAATATTTATTGTTTTTATATTCCAAAAGGCTCACTTATAGGTAACGTTGTGTCGGCAAAGCTTTAGATGCTAAAGCTAAAGTAACATATTTATTTTACATTGACAGTTTCGAAATTCTCTGTATTTAATACATGACGATGCAAGCTGAACAACGACATCCAAAAACTAACCCTGACTGCTCGGGTACTGTAATCGGTCTGTATACATTTGGAGTGAAGGCTCTCTTTTGCCAATTATCCGTGAATGTCATCTGGCATACTGTAATTCCGAATAGGGAAATTGCGATGAGAAGACTCAACTGAGACATTCTCTATTTGGAAAGTCTGAAATTAAGTACGGTAATAAAAAGGTAATATAGGGTAATAACTATTTTTATTGGTTATATAGCACGATTTATAACACGAACATAACTGAGAAGTATCATTACTGGATTACTAGAATTAACTATATGTGATAGAGTGCCAAGCAGACTACAAAATATGCGTCTAACTAGTCGTGAGCAAAGTTTTCAATAACAAGAATACAACAGCCTCTGGCATGGGAAACCTCTGCCAAATCACATGAGTGTCAACAATAAATAAGTACATTTTTTGATAAATTCCCACAGAAAAATAATTAATTTCAAATTATTAACATAATTCACATGCGATACAACTGCTGATTATCCCACGGAAGTTCATTAAAGTTTAGGGACGATAATTAGTTATGAAAATTGAGTTTTAGTTATGCTGGGGAGAGATAGTTTTTGCAAGAGTTGTCTGAAAGCTTTGTGAATAATTAAGCTATATCTCATTAGTGCTAATTGAAACGAAGGAGACGAATATTTTTAAAGGTTCGCACGTTTTCTTAAAGCGAAATGCTAGCCCCTTTGGAAAATTTGCATACGATAAGCAAATCCTGTATATCCTATGCTAGTTTTGTACGATCGTCCACGGCAATCGTACAAAATTAGCATATTATACATAGGATTTGCTTATCATATGCAAATTTTCCAAAGAGGCTAGCATTTCGCTTTAAAGAAAATTGGAACAGACAGACTTGTCTTACAGGAAGCCCAGATAATATTTCATAAGAAAAGTAAGATTCGACATAAGATATAACGCTTAGAAGTTCTTCTTCAATATAAAAAATATAGATTCACATCCGCTTAGCTCCGCTAAGCCTAAGCTGCGCCCTATGGTTAGTAAGAGAGTTTTGGATGAAAATGTTAAACACTATATAATTGTACTTGCCAAATATTGGAAATACAAATACAAAAGTACATCTCCCTCTTTCTATGTTAGAGATTTGGCCAAAATTCTAGTAAAATCTGAATTTTCTAAATTTCTCGGAAGTCTTTTTGTAGATACATTTCAGACACAAACGTGAGGTTTTTGAGAAATTGGTAATACCTTTTGTCACGAAATCCTTCAATACTACATTGCATGATTACGCTTGACGTTTGACTAAACAGTGATTCGTAATGAATGTCCTTCGTTGTTGATGTTACTTCTTCGAATAACTATTTCTAACTCCTTTATGTGTATACCATGAGTGTATCCAAAAAAGGCCTGTTTTTCATATCATAGAGACACCATACAATTGTAACAATAAGAAGAAGCTAGCTGAACATAATCGTGAGCTAAAGGACGCATTATACTATGAAAAGTCCTACCTCTTATTACCTACATATTATTGTTATTTTATGTGTTGAACCTATAAAAATAAATTGTAACTGAGTCTCTACAATAAGCTATGCTATGACTATAAGCGGCCGTGAGATTGTGCTAGAATTTTCTCGTGAAATTTGAAAATTACGGACATATACGATTACTCCCCCGTAACGAATAAACCGGAAATTTGCGTTAAACAATCCAACATGGCTTATATCCATTTCAATTTTTTATTGTTATTTGGCTTTTTGAAGGTTTGAAGATTTTTGAAAATTTCCAAATAGCTCGGCAAATATTGCCCGGTAGTGGTATCTTATGTCCCGATTTAAAATGAGAGATCAACAGATTAATAATTCCAAATGTTAAATAGCGTCAACTTCCGAGTCCAACGGCCAAACGATTAAGTATTACCATACCTCATAAGTCCTTATGAAATACTTGGAATTGAACCAAAACATAAACCTTAAACCTAAAACTACATTTTTTCCACCTCTTAGATTTTGAAGACAAACTAAAGGATTGTGAATTTGAAACTTAGTGGGCAACATAACTAATGAAGCGTCGTGGCTCACTTCATCTAGGATGCGCCAGGGGTGCGCGAATAGGTGTGAATAGATTCGCCACAGGTGCGCCCCATTCTCGTATCCCTGCCGCACTCCTACCGCATTAGCGGACTCTGTTATTTTTTCAGCGCGGCGATTGCGCGAAGTTTTGGCACGATATAGATGGATCCACGCGAGGACCTACCAAGGCCAGCTTCGGAGATGTTAACCAGAAATTAGATTACTGTATAAGTCGAACTACGCGGTGGAGTGCGCACGGTAATCGTGGAATGACAATGACTGCCGGATTATCTAAAACTAAGAGATTTCCTCCTGTGCCCGCCCCCATCCTTTTTTTGTTACAAATTGTAGGCAAGTGGGCGGGCTGATCTTAACCCTTTATTGAATTCTTTCAGATAAAAAGTTTGTGTTTAGTTCTTTCAATATAAAATGAATTGTAAGTGTTAGGATTTATGGAAATAGCGCTTACAACAATGGAATTACATTAAAGTAAATGTCAGGAATAATTTACAGACAATGGTGCATATAAAGGGCAGTATTCTGTGTAGAGTCTGGATTAAGGTATCATTTATAATCTCTACACCAACCTGTAAGGGCCAAGTACAGTACATCAAAAGTAGATCTTACGGTTTGGATTCCTATTCCCGTTTAGACTACAGTAAGATTAGCTGCCAGTACATAAGAATTATTACAGACATTAAAAACGTGATGAATTTTATACATATAGACAACAACTAGCAAAAAAGATGTGAACCCAAAGCTTAAATAGGGTTTCATTTTACAAATATATGGTCCCTGAGCCTGAGCCCTCAGATCCAGATGATGAGAAGACTAAATCTGAGAAAATTTAAAGGTGAGATTACAAACGGCCACATCTCACGTTTTCAATTTCTAGTTCCGTTTTGACTACAACTACAGTATGTCTAAAAAATGTAGAACAAGAGTTTGAAGTCTCCATATGGGCCATATCGAGCAAAACGAGATTGAGGCTAGATGGCTTATAATAAGGATTCATATTAGAAAAAAACAGAAGCGCTCAAGGGCTTACTAAAAAAGTTCCTGTCTGTACAGGCAAAATTTTAAATTATTTCCCAAAACACACGAAGTGGACCTAGTATTTAAGCCTAAATTAGCCTTACATAGAAGTTACCGGCATCGAGGATGCTATTCTTATTTAAAAAGTCATGCTTTTACAGGTCAATATGGTCAACATCGGTTGTTTCCTATAGTACGGCAAGCTATAAGACGCATCTAGCATCACATAGAAATCAGCTCCCCCACAAGGAAATAAAGTATTGCCCTTTTATACTAAAAGCTTGCAATCACGCATTCAGAAATTTTGTCGACAACAAGAGTGCGCTAACTCAGACGTGATCGGACTTGAGTGTCCTTTGCTGAAAAAATTCATAGTGATTTGAAAAATTAAAATCCCAAATAATCGGAATAAAACACAAGAAAACAATAGGCAGTGATTAAACACAGACCAGGCAATTAACAAAAACGGATTAGACACAACGAGGGGATATTTGAATAAATAATAAACAAATAATGTAGCATGTATCATGAAAAATCGCGTGATTGTGCTACTTAAAAACATAATCTCTGACTCTAAACATGTTTTCCGGTTAAAATATTTTGTATTTTCTAGTTAAAATATTTTGAATTTTCTAGTTAAAGTATTTTGTAGTTGCAGTTCTTGTGAACTTACTAATACTTTCATGCGACACTACATTATATCATTACCAGACGGCTATCGCCGCCTGAGGGACATTGAATGTTATCTAAACGATACTTGCAGTGCGCATATTTATATGAAACGTCTGAAGCCATATTCCAAAATTTCTGTTAAAGGATCGCAGTCACTGCAATTTCGCCTTTTTACTTCAATTTTCAATAAATATAAAAAGATACCTAGAAAAATACCTTTCCAATGCCAATTTACGGAATATTTATCACAGTGAAAAACATCCCTTGTATTGAGTTTTAATTTTTGACAAAATGGGGTGTTTTCTAAATCGCAACGGGACTTGGCCGGTTGCCAATGATGACAATTCAAAGAAACACAGGGGAAGAGGGAAAGTGTCTGCTCTACTGTCTCAGTTGTCGTTGTCATACTGTACCTTATCAAAACACAACCAAGGTGATTTTTTTCCCTGGGTTAAATTTTCAGTAAATTGACACCGGAATGGTATTTTTCTAGGTGCTTTTTCATGTTTATGGATAATTGAAGCAACAAGGCGAATTTGAAGTGACTGCGATCCTTTAAAGCGAAATGCTAGCCCCTTTGGAAAATTTGCATATGATAAGCAAATCCTATGTGTCCTATGCTAATTTTGTACGATTGCCGTGGACGATCGTACAAAATTAGCATAGGACACATAGGATTTGCTTATCATATGCAAATTTTCCAAAGAGGCTAGCATTTCGCTTTAAAAGATCCTATTGTGCATATTTTGTAAATATGCGAACAGTTGCCTACTTTCATCAAATTCCTGAAACGTAGAAAAAATTCATTGTGGTCGTAATCACAAATAAATTCACCCGGTCACAAAATCTTCTCCTTTATATAATGAGATTTAATATTAACGGCCGGTTTTTGAAACGTATGTTGGAAAACTGCATTTCCATCATATGTTGTATGCAAATGAACATAATTGGACTAAAAATCGCGTTGTACCGCGCAGTTATTTGCATACACTATATGGGAATACAGCATCCAACTATGTTTCAAAACCCGACTGTTATACCACCTTAAATCAAGTATTTTCTAGAGATCACTGATCCAGAATTAATAAAAATATGAATTCGAATGCCGAAATGCGCTTGGTTTCAATATTCAAGAATCGGGGATTCCTTGATTAGACTTTTTTGTCCTTTTTTGTCAATTTTTTGACAAATCCAATCATATTTAATTAATTCACACCCACTTCGTTCATAGAATAAGAGAACAATGAACACTATTGGTTCTAATAGAATATCTGGCCTAAGGGAAGACCCCAACCTTAATACAGAAAGAGTATTATGTAGTAGGTCAACGGGAAATATGATTGATTTTGAATAAAAACTGGTCCTCCTACCTCTCGCATTCACTCGTTTGAGCGTTAGATAGAATCTCGCCGCGAACTGCGTATCTTTTTGCGAAAACCTGGCGAAGACAGAACAAAGTCGTCGCCGCGCATCTTTCACTGCGCTCTTCGTTGATTTTCGCGTTTTCGTCCAACCTAGCCTAGCCACACGGCATTTCCGCACAACGCACAACCCGTGTACATCATATTCATTCGAGTTTCCCGCACTTTTGCACCTTATTTGATTAATTATTACATAAAAGACAACGGTAGAGTAAATTCTCTCCAACTTTCATACCGGAAACAAAAAAAACTAGTTTTGAGAAAAATTATGCACATACATATAAGATAAGATGTACCTTGTGTTGAGAAACCACCCATAAATAATATTTTTACATTTGTCTTAACACTGAGAGCGGAAGTCAGATTAAAGATTAGCGTCGGACTTTGCAATCCGGAAATTCGAATTGAAAATTACTGGCTTGTTCAGAAATGTCATCGGAAAAAAAAACGCATTACCGCATTATTTTAAGCACAAAAAAGCCGGAAGTATTATCAGAAATGGCTAGGTTTACATATTTATTTCATTAGGTTATGCAATTTTTGCCTGCTAACAAACTGTAGTACGGGATAAATTACATTGGTAAATCAGAGGGATTTGCAGCACACTTACCGTTATCATAATATAATAGTAAATTGATAATTCTCTTGAGCATTAAAATTTACTGTCACTACATTGCTGTCTTCTATAGAAAAGTAACATAATTCTTTCATTGAAGCACCAAGGAAATCCGTGTAAAAGCAAAACGTTTATTATATAACTGAACAATATGTGCATGGGGAATGTTGTTGTTCTATACAATGGAATGATACTTTTATATAACATTTTTAAGAAAAGGGTATAATATAATATTGGGGTATAATGTAACACAATGAACCGTTGCGTGCCAGATTTGATCTTAAAACTTGCCAAAAAATTTAACCTACAAAATTCATAAAAGTAAAGTCCATATATCGAGGGCAGTTGTGATTTCCAAAAATAAACGAGTAAAGCTACGAATTTTTTTTATACATAAATTCTTTCTAAGGTGAAGTGTTTTCCATATATTATATGAAGTTTTAAGAAATAGATAAAGCGGAACGGTACTTGGTTTTGAAATGTAGGCTGGACAATAGACTCATATGTATTGTATGCTGATTATGTTTCAAAAACCATGTGCCGTTCCGCTTTGTTATAATAAATTTTTAGACTTGTCCAGTGGATCCACCCAGGAATGTATGCGATTCGGTTCCTCCATGGCCATATCTGAAATACGTAATTTAAATTATTTATTCAAGTATTTATTTATGTAAAAACCTACGTTTCTTTACATATTCAATTGGTCACGGGCATCATTTCCGCGTGCAATAAGATGAGCTCGTAAACGCAAGAAAAACGCATTTTTATGTATACGGTAAAGGTTGCAAATCTTGTCGGTCTTGGGTCTTACATTTAGGCTAAAGATTAAAGCGAAATAACAGCCGGTTTTTGAAACGCAACTCAAGTTCTTGCATTCCTATGCATTTATGCAAAGTGGGGTCTAGTTTTTATGCTAAGTTTCCCTCATTTGCATACGCTGCATAAGAAAGCAGGTGTACGCAAAGCGTTTCAAAAACCGACCGGTATTTCGGAGTCAGCGGCATGGAAAATAAATTAACCACTTTATGTAATTGGTTCTTAGTCTTTTAATAATTTTCACAATTACAATAAAGCTCGGGCCTTACCATAAGAAACATACTGACTGTGGTAATGTGCTACCTGTGCCATAGCATTACGTCAGCATTTAAATTAGAAATAAAAGTTCTTACCCCTTCGGTCCGAACATAGCACCATAGCATCTGTTGCAATACGGCTTTCCTTCATGCTGAAAAAAATCAGCTTTAAATTTTTCATTTTTAGTACAACAAAGGGTCTTCATAGAATATTCAACTAAAACCATACATAATTGGATAAAACCATTGTTTGGTATTGGAGGTAACGGACTAATTGGCAAATCTCAAATACCAATAATAGGCATATAATTTTCTATACCAAGACCAAGACACTATTGTCTCTATTATGTAAAACACAACTTCACTTATCATCAGCTAATCCTTTTATTAAACTAGATTTCCTCGTTATCCAGAAAATATATTAACCTTTTCATATACTTTTGTCCACAATTGTTACTATGACAACTGGCAATACAAAAGGGTCGGGGATTAAAAAGAATAGGATTTAGTGCCTCAGGATACCCAAAATTATATATTTATACATATAATCTTTGTTCTACGGATAGAGAGAGGGACATAAACCGCTACAAAAATATTAGTTTATTAATAAATATAACTTTTATGTTTCAAATCAAGGATGCATGTGCCGACGAATAGAAACTAGAGAAACTATCCATGCTGAAAGTAACAAAAAATCATAATCCTAGACCTAGGTGCGTTTTCCCTCAGATCGTAATTGCGTGGATATACCGCATATATATTGATTTTATTGTCATATAAAATCTATAATTTTATTGATTTTTTATTGATTTATTGATTTTATTGAGTTTCTTTATTTCAAAATTTACCTCAGAATGACTTCCAGCCGACAGTGTCTTGCCACATTTATCGTTGTGACAACGAAGGCACGGACGGTGCCAATCTTTACCAAGGGAGCTCACTCTCTCAGCTGAAAGTTAAAAAATCAATAATCTAGGGCAAAAATCGATAATCCATGGTAATATGTTAAAATAAAGAAATGAGTACGGTACTTAACGTTGCTAGCTACTAAATGTTGATGTTATGTTGCTCTTCAATTTATTTATTTGTACGAATTCTTGATAAATCGTGGCACTGCTCGTCGACTATACATACATATATTATGTTTGAAAACACCCACCGAAATAAACAGCTTTATTGCAGTTCGGGCAGTTGGGCATCTGAAAATGTGCTCAATAAATCAATAGTAAGAAAAACATCTAAAGGTAAGTAAAATACAGAGGCAAACAGAGCAACCCAAATTAAAGCGAAATGCTAGCCTCTTTGGAAAATTTGCATATGATAAACAAATCCTATGTATCATATGCTAATTTTGTACTATTGCCGTGGACGATCGTACAAAATTAGCATAGGATACATCAATTACACAAGGTTCCAGGATTTGCTTATCATATGCAAATTTTCCAAAGGGGCTAGCATTTCGCTTTAAAGTAAAACATTTGCCACGATAAAAACTGGATGATGGAATATGGGCATTGGTGTACGAGAAAATTTTAAAGCCCATCCGAAGGGCAATTATTTATAATTTTAAATAGTAACAGGATGAAAAATTATGATTCACTAAATCTCTGCTATTGTTATTTGTAAGTAAATTGTGTACATAATAAATGAAGCAGGCATTATCTGGGGGCTCATGAAGGCTGTGGGCCCTCTTGGGACTTTACGCATGACCCCAAAGGCAAAGGTTTTCGTATATTTACGTCTCCAAAGGTAGCATTTCTAACGACACAAAATGCAACTATTCCAGCTTATGTAATAACGTCAGCAATTTTTTCCTCATTAAGAGCACTCATAAAAGTGAGAATATACCAAAAAGTCGTGGAAATTCTCCGCTTATCTTCACATGTGATTTCTGCAACGAACGCAGTTATTTACGGAAGAATTTAGTTGAGATAAGAAGGGGAAAGAGGAACTGAAAAAAATAGAGAACAACTAGACGAACACAAATATTTACAAACTAGAATTTAAGCGTAGTGGATTTTATTCGGATGCTTGGTTATTTGCCGTATGCTCTGTTTGATATATGATGTTATTCAATGAGTACGTTGTGTACATGTACGCTACACGGGATTCTATTTGATGATTATACATATGTCTGAAAAGTGGGAGTATTCAGTATTCACATAGTTGCATTTATTGTATGCAGAATAAACGATTGTTTGAGTGAATTGCGAAGGGAAATACTTCTAAATAACACGAAGGTACTGATTTTAATAAATATTTTTTAAAGAGGAGATTTTTTTCCTATTTCGCGCTTGTTTACAGACTCGGTAAAGATGCCCCGCTCAACGTGGAAGGGGCGAGTAAAATAGAAATATTGGGCAAATGCGTTCCGAAATCATGTCGCTTGTACACCATTTACTTTATCACCAAACAATTGTCTCAGAAGTCGCGTGGAAGACAAATTAGGTAACTTTGCTTCAAACAATCAAGCAAATGAACCCTTTGAACGGTTTGGGAAAAAAAACATTGTAATTAAACATAAGGTTATTTTTTAGAGAAGTTTAGCTTCTATGTTCGCTTCAGCACTTAAAAACCCTGTCCTGTCTGTAAACGTGAAACACAAACGTAAAGAAAGGAAAACCCCCACGCACACCACCCCTTTGCAAATGTTGAATTGTGCGGATTGAGTCAAAAAGTAAACAGAAAATGGGCATTCTTTTTGAGGTTTTAGAAAAGGGCGAAGGACGAAACCATCTGTGTTTTTGTGAGGAAAAGAGAGGTGATTTACAAAGTGGACATTTACAAATTGATTTCAATATGACGAAAGAGAAAACCAAGTTTAAAGCGAAATACCGGCCTGTTTTTGAAACGCATCGTGGACAACTGAATTCTTGCGTATTTATGCTACTTCGCTCGAATTTAGATCGATTTTTTATTCTAATTTATGTTCATTTGCATAAGCTGCATAAGAATGCTGCTGGTGTACACGATGTATTTCAAAAACGGCCCGGAATTTCGCTTTAAAAATGTTCGACTATATAAGATACACATGCATAATTTGGGTAGCGATCTTGTCTGTTTCGAAATCCAAATTGAAGCAAATGAGGAAACGAAACGTGGTAAGCTTCATAAATAAAAATAGAAAGGGAATTTTGAAATAACTTTGCTAATTACTAACTATACTATAAGGCATTGAACAACATGCTTATAACGTTGACTAGAGCAAGCATGTCATGGAGCTGTCCAGCTGACAAGGGCAAAAGTCGGCCAATAGGTAACTTATGAAAAAAGTTTATCGTATGGCATCGGCAGATTTTTCATAAGTTACCTAATGGCCGACTTTTGACCTTGTGAGTAATAATAACAAACACGCGAAACAAAATGCAGAAAGTGTTCTTACTGGTCACCATACTAACTAGAAACCAACACATTCAATAGTTTATAGTTTATCTCAAAATTGTGTGGGCAACTGTCAGTCTATAAGTAAGCCGATAATACTTTGATAAGGTTTATCGTACTTTATATTGGAATTATTATTTTTAAAAAGAAAAGGGAATAGAAAAATGTTGGAAAAAAACATTCACAAAAGAGCGTTGGTTGAAATATGACGCACATTTTCTAATAACAAATTACAAGCGGAAAGATACTAGACAATGCAAAATTGGAAGGAAAAGCTGATGATTCAATAAATTCTTGACATTTTATGTTAGGAAAGGATAAGGAAATAATATTTCATAAGCTAGTACTCTACTCTAAAAGAATTGAAACGTATCGTATGACGTTGGACGTTGTCTTCCCATGTTGTGTATGCAAAAACTGCACTATTGATTATTCTAAATATATCGTTTACATATGGAAATGCAGTCGTGCAACAGAAGTTTCAGAAACCGGCTGTTTTATCGCGTTAAACAAACAATAACACGTGGATTCATTGGCAACAATAAGAAAAAGTGTGCTAGGATAATAGTTGCAGAGATATTACAAAGATACCAAGCCAAAGGTTCAAAACACCAAATTTGAGTTAGACATTGACATTTGCGTTTTAGAAAACTCTGCAAAAGATTGACAGGTTACGGAAAAAAGCGCTCACCCAAAAAGAGTTTGACATATTGTTTAAAGAAGAACACGTCTTTACTTGCGAAATGGGTTTCCCCGAAAGAAAAACGTTCGAAAAATGCTTTTTTTTTCTTCACGTTTACGAAACTTTGAGTGCAAGAATCTCCCTTCCTGAGCATGCATATTTGTAAACAAAAGAATGTCGCAATGTTTCGCCATTTAAATATGTGTTAGTTAGTCTGAGAAACAAATGTTCGGGTGTGAATGCACGTAGCAATAAAGTAATTTATCACTAAATTATTATTTTGCTGACGGCAGGGGTGTTGGTTTAGGGACGTAGTGTACCAATGAATCAAAGTTACTCTATTTACTTATGTATGGATTCCGCAGATATGTACAGTCTTGTTTATGTAAGTAGTATATTATACTGGTAAGGAACATTACGCCATAAGATAACCATACGGAAAAAATACACGTAAGCGAGAGAGATAGAGAGTGAGACCAAAAGCCACTTCATAGCTACAACTCCCTCGTGGAAATATTCCCTGTGGAGAGAAAATTGCATTTGGTGAATATGTGTTCAGTATTGTCACTGCATCTATCCTCATACCCATACCCATTTCTAATACAATTTCAAGTGTATTTTCAAAGTGTTATTGAATTCCGTTTCCAGTGTATAGGTCAAGGAGCCCCTCAACGCACAAAGTAAGTTCTATTTTGTCGATAAAAAAGGTTCTAAATATGGAAGAAAGACTGTAGTTGATGTGGTTCCTCCCAGTAAATATAGTAAAACTGAGTAAAACCCAGAAGAATAAATAAACTTACTAAAATTGAATATATGCGGAGGCTAAGATACGGTAATTTTAGTTCGAATTAGCAGCGCTATATGCATATGAAGCGCGAGAAAGAAGAACAAACTTATTATTTTACACGATGAAGTGCTGGTAATACCGTAGGGAAATTTTCCTTCAAAATCTATTATCTAGCAGGCAAACACTGAGGAAAATATGCGCTACAAAAGTCTAAGAGAAGGTCCGGAACAAACAAGAAAAGCAGCCGAAATAGAGACAAAAACAAAAATTTTCCCGCAAATTCAAACAAGATTTGGCGGGAACTGTGGTATTTTGTGGTGTTTGGTCTAGCATACTCGTACTCTACCCAATAGTCAACGTTGCAACGAAGGTCATAGGGATTGGGAGCAATCGCCTCGCTAACAACATACATCGCATTTGAAAAAAGGTATTTTGAAATTAAAGGGAGTGTGCACTCCTACTTACGTACAATTAAGTTTGCTGGACAATTGGCTTCCCATGTATTTTATGCAAATTGTGCCGTTCTGCGCAGGAAGTGTGTTCCCGCGCGATTTGCAAATTTGCATGCAATACATCGAAATGTAGTTATTAAGCATATATTTCACAAAACAAGGGTCATACCGGTTTAAAGATAAATACCGGCAGGTTTTTGAAACACATCGAGTAGACCAGTAGTCTTATGCAGCTTTTGCAGATGAACATAAATTAGAATAAAAAAAAATCGAGCTCAATTCGAGCAAATTAGCATACACGAAAAAATTCAGTTGTCGACGATGCGTTTCAAAAACCGGCCGGTATTTCGCTTTAACAAATTTCTGTAGTGCTAGTTTGTTCAGTAAATACATGAGATCTATCAACTCTTGGATCTTATAAAGACCAAAATCATGGCTATATCGTTTGTTTGCGTGGGCCTTGAATATACATTCCGAATCAGCATTCGGTGTCTCTTTTTACAGCTTCGTAAATGCAACGCCGCGAAGATTTTTTCCCTTGTTTGCCAATCATATTTCATGCTCGCTTTTTATGAATTTTAGCCCGACAACTCATACATTTGAAACTAAGGGAATATGATATGATACTAAAAAATGTGCGAGAATATTATTTCATGTAAAATGAATAAGAAACTCGAATATAGAACGGAATATAAAATTTTACAAAAATTTTACATTCACAAATACAAACAAATGATGTGGTTATAGTAGAACAGGACTAGCAATAAGAAAATCTCACTTACGATGAAAATATACTTGAACTGGTATATCTTTTTTTCCAATGGAAGTGTGGTGATAAATCTAATAAAACCATATTTTTAAAGCGAAATACCGGTCGGTTTTTAGAAACTTCTGAAACGCATCGTGTGCAACTGTTCTTACGTATTTATGCTAATTTACTCGAATTTAGCTCGATCTTTTATTCTAATTTATGTTCCTTTGCATAATCTGCAGGTGTGCGCGATGCGTTTCAAAAATCGGCCAGTATTTCGCTTTAGTGAAAAGATAAAAGAAATAAAAGGGTAGGAGGACAATATATATTGATAAGAATACCCAAACGTGGAATGGCGTCGTGTTTTAGAAAAGTTCTTTATATAAGACAGAGTGCTCAGCAGATGCGCACCTAGCCTAGCAAGCGACAGCTGTGTTAGGAAATGTAAGCAGTTTAACGTCACTAAGGACATACCATACCGCAGCGGTTTATTAGCAAAAATTTTTGAAACTATTTATTATGTTTTAGAAGCATATATAATTGTACTTAATTCACTGTTTTTGATCATTATTGGATCACTTTCTACCTATCAAAGCAACATGTTTCATTAATAGTATTTATATGCACGATACTTATCAATGTCAATTCTAATTCTAATTTTGCACCCAGCTCCGCAACTCAGTAATACATACCCATACCAACACCATAATCAAATTATTTTATGCAAAAATCCAAAAAAATACTCCGAAATAAAAATAAACCAGCAGGAAAAAAGAATCAACGGAATTTTCGTGCTATCACAACAAATATAATGGGTAACCGGGACATGACGATTATATATTTCTAATAAATCAAATTAATATTTTACCTATTCTACGTAAATTCACAAGAACGTCGGGAAATGAAACAAATATTATCTCAATCTCAATATTATTCAATTCGCTTTTTATGGAACCGAAGTGGGCATATTCCAATGAAGCGCCTACGTACTACAAAACTGCAAATATTATCATACAAAATACAATACATACTAGTTCGATACAACAATACCACGGTAAATTCGCAGCATAAAATTGATGCATAAGAACAAATCATTTAAAGGGAAAGTCGTGGTGGTCCTGAAGTATGACTCTTTCTTCCTCTCTCTCTCCCTCTCTCTGTCTCTTTTTCGTAGTCTATCTCTATGTTTCCCTCCACTTTGTGTATAACTGAACCACCATGACTTTCCCTTTAAAATTCAAAGAAAAAAAGAAGAAAAGGGAATGTTTCAGGGTTAAGCTTGTGTACATAAATACACACACGACGTAAATACAGTTTTGCAAAAGTTCGAAATGAAAAAAATGGTTTTAAAAGTACGCTGGTCTCATCTGTGCATCAATTAAAGGGAGAGGCTCACGAGAAAAATGTTTTCCTCAATTTTAGAAATGTTACTGTAAAAACCGCATTTCTTTTCACCTAGAACTGACAGAGTTATTCCCTGGCAAAACAGTTCGGCCGGGTACCGTAGTCAAATGCAATTTTTGCGCTTTTAGGGCATTACAGTATTGAAAAGGTTTTTTTATAATCGTAGAAAACATTTCTGAAATTCCGGACATTATGTGCAAGTAAATTGAGGAAAACGTTTTTTCTCGTGGGCCCTCCCTTTAATTTACTCAAATTTCGGTGTTCATTTGGACCTTGCCGGAGCAGAAATTGGCTTCAAGAAAAAGCGATTTGTCCAGTATGCGTTTCAAGACCACGTACTATACCACTTTGAATAAAATTCAAGTTGCCTGGAATGACAAATATTATAGTATATAATTATATTTACAATATAAAATGATTGAGTTCTCGAATCGGCAAGCTTATTGCAATCACTGAGATGGTAGAAACGGGAAAAATTCAAAATAAAAAACTTAGTTCACAAAACAGTTACAATAACAGATTTGCTAAAACAAAATACCGGCCGGTTTTTGAAACGCATCGTGGACACAACTGAATCCTTACGTATTTATGCTAATTTGCTCAAATTTAGCTCGATTTTTTATTCTAATTTGTGTTCATTTGCATAAGCTGCATAAGCATACTGGGGTACTCGATGTGTTTCAAAAACCGGCCGGTGTGGCGGTATTTCGCTTTAACAAAGAACGTTAAAAACATCATTAGCATATCAGTCTAGGAAACAAAAATTTACCATTTAAAAATTGAATTGCTGTGCATGAAAACCAGAATTTACAAAAAAAATCGATAAATATCGTTGACAACGAAGGTCCAATCAATCAATAAATCAATTCTTCGCCGAGTTTGTCTGTGGTTGTGGCTCGGCGAAAGGATCATCTTTATTCCCTTCTTGTACAATTGGAGCGATCATTTGCACGAATTCCTCGTAGTCAATCTGGAAATAATTGAAGCTTAGTATTGCCCGTGCAAGCCTAAGCCTAAGCCTAAGCCTAAGCCTAAGCCTAAGCCTAAACCATAAATCTTAATTTACTGTTCATTGCTTTAATAAAGATCAGAAGTACTGTAAACTCTAGTAAACGACTCCGTTCAACTTTCAACTTCGACTACCGTAGTAACTGTTCTAATGAAGTAAAGAAACATGTTGACGCATGTCATTACGGCGGACGCCTTACGATGTGCACACATGTAATTCGTAACTACCATAATTAAAGCGAAATAGCGGCCGGTTTTTGAAAAGTACCGTGGCCAACTGAATTCTTATGTATTTATGCAGATTTGCTCAAATTTAGCCCGGTTTTTTATTCTAATTTTTGTTCCTTTGCATAAGCTGCTTAAGAATGCTGCTGTACTCGGTGTTTCAAAAACCGGCCGGTATTTCGCTTTAAAGGGAATATGTAGGCACTCAAAATGCGCAAAACACACGCAAAACTAGAGTTTCCACACCAGACGTGAAATTAAATAGGCGGCTGAATATGCAAATTGAATATTCGAATTTGCATGTAAATATGTCTCTGAGTAATGCAATTTCACGATATCTGTATGTATATTTGAAAAAATTTCCATTGACCCCGTCGATGTATGGCATCGTCTCAAGTAACGCGTTTACTATGGAAAGGATGAACTTTGTGGTTTATTTTCTGCTAACTGGGGATCTTTGAACAACTTTTGTTATTGTTTCCCTAATGGGAAACATACATTCTATCAACACAGCTTAACTTCAAAAAGGGCTTACATATTCCCTTTAAGTTGATACACGTTGCGTTGCAACTACGCACCTTCCAAGATTTAGCAGAAGCATACCTGTTCATCGCCATCTTTATCAACTTCCTTTATAATTTCATCAACTTCTTCTTCCGTAAACCGTTCTCCCATCGTCGTCATAAAATGTTTAAATTCTTGCGCGGTGATGAAGCCGTTTCCGTCTTTGTCGAATACTCTGCAATTCAACATTTGAAGTTTTAAAGCGAAATACTGGCCGGTTTTTGAAACACATCGGGTGCCCCAGCATTCTGCAAATGGACATACATTATAATAAAGAATCGAGCTAAAATCTAGTAAGTTAGCATAAACACGTAAGAATTCAGTTGCTCACGATGCGTTTCAGAAACTGGTCGGTATTTCGCTTTAAGTGAAGGTAGTGTCTGCTGGGGCATTGCTAGGAGCTACGTGAAGGTACTCATTTCTCTTGTCACGTTTGGTGCATATTCTAATAACGTTTTCATCTGGAGAATCTACGCACACTCATTTTTACGAAATGCCGGCCGGTTGTTGAAACACATCGAGTACACCGGCATTCTTATGCAGCTTATGCAAATGAACATAAATTAGAATAAATTGAGCTAATTTCGAGTAAATTAGCATAAATACGCAGGAATTCAGTTTCCACGATGCGCTTCAAAAACAGGCAGGTATTTCGCTTTAAACTTCTCGCTTCACTAACAGCGTTACAAAAAAAGTAGTATTATGCGTAACTGATTGACTCACTTGAATGCTAATCGAATCAATTCCTGATCGGTTTCTTTATTCATTTCTTTCATCATTTTACAAAATTCTCCAAAATCAATTTTTCCGTTTCCGTCCACGTCATATTCGTTAACCTGGAAGCGGAAGATGTTATAGTAGATTTTGAAACTTCCCGGCAACAACCTTTGTTTATACAGTAAGTGAAGCAAAAATAGGGACTCGGAAAAAGCTTACGACCAAATTTTGGCCAATACTCTCTTTCGCAAAACGATAATTTTCTCCAATTCGCAAAAGATTTAGCTTCCCATGCACAGGCATAGTGATTCCAAAATATCGTATCTTATTATATAAAGGAGAAGTGGTTTGTTTGTGCACAACGTTTTTCTACGTTTCAGGCGTTTGGTATAAGCAGGCCAACTTTTCGCAACTCTCCAAAATAGCGCAGTTGGATCTTGCTACATGGATTTTCGAATATGTGCTTGAGACGTTTCATAGAAGTATGTCTTTTTTTCGTGAGTACTTCGGAGAATCGCCTACATTGAATTGGAAAGTCGCCTCAGGCGGCGAGCGCCGTCTGGTAATTAATAATTATTAATAATTGCTTACCATATTCAATAACTCCTCTTCCGTGGGGTTTAAACCCAAAGTTCGCATCGCCACTCCCAATTCCTTGATATTCATCGTACCGTTTCCATCTTTATCGAACATCTGAAAATTAATATATTACATTATTTTCCCATTCTTTATAAACTTACATAACTGCATTCTTTGTGAATATTCAGTATTTACATACTACTCTTATGTGCCCATTTCGAACACTGCAAACGGCTACACCACACGCAAAAGAGCCACGGCACTATTTTGTGGATGACTACGCAAACTTTTCAGGTTTCTTTTTCGTTTTTTTTCGCTGCACTGTATTGTCTCTCGCTTTTTTCATTCTTTCTTTCTTTTTCTTATTTGTTCACACTCCCATTCATAATAGAAGACTACTAAAGCCTAAAGCAATCACGCATTATTAAACACCTGTGCTCTGAAAATGATAAATAAGACAGTAGATTCTTAATTTAATCATCAATTCTCAATTACCCTTTGCTTACTTACTATGCGGTTACTATTAATTATTCAAATTCCAGAGCCAGAGGTCATACGTCAAAACGCAAGAAAAAACTCCACACAGATATACCACAAAGAGGGCCTACGTATTCCTCTCCCTCTCTCTGTATGAGAGTGTCTAGAGAAAAAAAGATGTCTTTAGGATTGAGAGACCGAGAGAAGCAGAGTTATAGATAACGGGGAAAGAACACATTCGTAGATGAGAGTGCAGTGATTTGATAGGAATGACAGCTGTTCTGTAGGATATCAAGAAATTGCGTGGTCGAAGGAAAGGAGGATGAAAAAAGTGTGGATGATTGGCATATCGAGAGGAACGGATAAGAAAAGAGAGAGAACGAGAGAGAGCGAGAGAGAGAGAGAGAGAGAGAGGGAAGAGAAAGAGAGAGAGAGCGAGAGAGAGAGAAGACTAGTGACTGATCCATAAAACTGAATAATGACCACGTCTCCTTGGTAATGATATTGTACCGGAAGTTATCACGCAGAAAAGGTAGAACGAACAACTTCGGAGGATAGGATAAAAAAAGTTACGTTCTATATGAAATTTGGGAACTTCCTACTGTATGTAGAATTTTTTGACTAGTTTACAAGCTGCTATCATTATACACCATAATTAATTTTCACATAATCCGTCTAGTTTTCTGGTTCAACTCAGAGATGGAAAAATTTGATACAACTTTGGAATTCCGACCAAATCAAGCAAAGAAAATTGTCCTTAGCAATAAGTAGAAAACGCAAAAATATTTCGCAAAGGCAGAATCGAACTTGTGACGTATTGGCTGAAAACCCTTTTTCTGATCCCCATTGATACATAATCACAGCAAATAAATAAAGTTTCTGTCCAGAACGTTTTTCCTTTAAAAGAAGGAAAGGAGTGCTGATAAATATAACAAAATGAGGGGAAAACACCGCTTTTCTAATTTTGCGCACTTCAATCATGAGAAAAAAAAACAGGACACGGACTATTGATTGAAAATTCAGGGGTACAGTAACACTCTTCCACTCAGGACCGCATACCCGAAAAGCTTGCGCAAATTCTTGCAGTTCCTCGTGTGTGAGCTCCTGTAACTATCCAGCGACCGTCTTAATGTCAATTGCACCTCTAATTGGTTGACATAATAATAACAATAATAATGGTTTCCAAGTATCCGGACAAATTTACCGTATTTTACGTCTTCGCGAGACCCATGTATTAATTTCTCATGTCAAATATAAATATTCAATTCAGGGAAAATACGGTAAGTTTTTCCATACTTGGAAGGGAACGCACAGTCGTTTTGGCATACATGGAAACCCCATATCGAATGGATCACGAGCACGAGAATGAAAAGTGATGTTTCTTCTTGAGAATAAAGCAAAAAAAAAATTTTCTAGCAACACGTTTTGTTTTTCAACAGATCTCATAACTCATGGCCCTGTAAACATATTAGCAAATATGGCGTTTTCGTCATAGTGCATAATAGACTTATTGGTCCGACAGAATTACTGTAGCGGAATTCTGTAGACATAGTTGCTGCCTAGTTATAATCAGATAAAACAACAATTCAATATTCGTGGCAAATGTTAGATTAGTTTAGGTTGAGGCATTATGACATAATAATAATTGCAAACCTTGAATGCCTGTGCAAATTCTTGCAACTCTTCTTGTGTAAACTCCTCTCCATCGCTACCCGCACTATTATTCGTGTACTGTCGGTGCATTTCCCGGTTGGCGGTCGACGCTGAAATCAATCGATAATTTAATCAATACCTTTTTGATTATCGATTATTCAGTGGTAAATGATCAATATTCGTCAATAATTGTTCAGACTTCAGACTCAGACTAAGCAATATGTTCTTGTGAGGGTTTGGACGGGAAGCATGATGCTGCAATTAGGAAAAAAGTTTAAAGCAGTATGCCACGTGGTATGTGAAACTAATACACGGCGAATGCATTCACATGTATTTTATGCAAATTACTAACTCAAAATGGAAGCGGAGTTGAACAAAAATAATAAAGGGAATGACGAATAACAGAATATGGAAAGTTCAATGTAAGGATCCTTGGCTTGTAAGTAAACGAAGATGGCCAAAGGGTGTAAACGTGTCTTTTAATGGGCCTTATATCTCCTAAATTAGCCGCCATTTGGGAGCTAATTACGTAGGCACAAGGGCCAACGCTAATTGTTGCTGAGAAGTTTTTTTTGTTGCCGACTCATAGAAAAGAGTATGTAAATCCGAAGTTAGCAGGGCTTGGCTTTTACAAAGGGTACAGATAAATACCTATACTTCCGAAAAGATAGGTAGGTGACTGGATACAAGTTTTGATATAATTCTTTAAATTCGCATTCTTTATAGCAATCAAAGTTGCATGAATTTTTTTCTAATACATTGCACATGTACAATTTCATAATCAAGGCTGATGTTTTTACACAACAAAAAATGGTCATTCATACTAGTGCTTTTCAAAGCGAGAAAAAACAGAGAAATGGGAAGGTTCAACAATTTTTTCAAGTATTTTGTTTTCGCTTTTGCAACGAGGTCCGTACAAAGGACACATAGGAACGTTAGAAGAAAATATCCCCAGAAATTTATTATTAGTTTCAAGGATAACAGCTCGAGAGTTTTCTCCTACTTCACAAATCTTCTACGAAGTGATCAGTATAAGTATAGTGGTCATATCGCACAGACCATAGAATAGCGTGCCGACGTAAGGAATTACCAAGAATAAGATAAATTACGGATGTAAACTACCACGAAATACACTTATCTTTAAACGAATTCGTAGAGCCAATGCGATAATTGTGCATCACAAAATAAATACATCATAATAAATTCACTTCTTTCCCTTGCATTTTCCTTTGTATAGTATAAACTTGGAAACTCTCGGTAAATTCAAAACGGATGCACGAATAAGCAGACAAACAAGGATTTAAAATTTTTTTCGGCGAAAAAAAAACTGGTAGATTTTGTCGGATGGCGGGTGTGTTTATCCTATTAACAATTAACAAACGGGATGTCGTGGGTATTTTTCTATATAAAACACGGTAATTTATGAGCTGGAGTAATAGGGATAAGTGGGATTTGGAAAGTAAAAAGCTCAGACCTAACATCCGTTTTTTCTTTGATACCGCAGTATACTGGTCTGGTTTACTATATAAATTTTCACCCACATCTAGGTAATCAGAAGCAAAACATAGCTTCTGTGAATTCGATCAGATAAAGAAATATAGTTAGACTGCATAGCTAGACGCTCACATACATCTGCGTCAGAGCAAAAAAAACTCAAAGGTGCATTTCAAAGGTGCATTTCAAAGGTGTATTTTGAAATTAGCTTTCCTCCTGAGCGAAGTGCTAGTGAAAATGGATTGCCTTTCATCAGAATAAGAAAAGAAGACCAGGTGGGCGGTGTCCCCCTGAGACTACCTCGTTTCAGGACTTGAGCTCTACTCCATTAGGGCATATTACCAACGAGATGTAGAGAGAGAGAGGGAGAGAGAGAGGGGGAGAGAGAAAGAGAGAGAGAGAGAGAGAAAGAAAGAGAGAGAAAGAGAGAGAGAGAGAGAGGATAAAGGAGTTGATGAAGTGCGTGCCTTATATGAATAATCGGTCGTTTGGCCATTTCCTTACGGAGAAATGGCCCACTTTTTGTTGATTTGATAGATGGCATAACCATTAGAGAACTTGAATGGAAAAGGGAAATACTAGACAATATGTTGGGAATAACGGTTGCTTTTATGGAAAGGATAGAAACAACGAAAACCTCAGACTTATCGAATGGACCTTTAAAGGGGAATGGACCTTTAAAGGGGAATGGACCTTTAAAGGGGAATGGACCTTTAAAGAGTCAGGCCCATTTCAAATGACCCCTATTTTTGATGTTTGCATCTGATTCTCCATGTCAAATATAGTAGGATGAAATATTTTTCTAATTTTCAAGCGGAAAATTCACACACTATTCAGCAATTTACCATGGCCAGTCATACCCAACTATTTATCGCAGTTGGCACGCCCGTGCACGCTGATTGGCCGATATCGAAATTGCCACGCCCAATAGAGCATATTGCCCAATTAGCGCGAAGGGGCGTGACAACAACGATAGATAGTTGGGTATGACTTCCTGTGGTAAATTGTTGCATACTGAGTGAATTTTGCGCTTGAAAATTTGAAAAATATTTCATCCTACTATACTTGACATGGAGAATCAGATGCAAACATAAAAAATAGGGGTCATTTGAAATGGGCCTGACCCTTTAAAGGGACAGGTTCCTAAGCCTAAGCCGAGAAAAAAAAAGTTTTCCTCAATTTACTTGCACAGAATATCCCGAATTTCAGAAATGTCACTGTGAAAATCGCATTTCTTTGCACCTAGAACTCACAGAGTTATTCCCGGCAAACTGTACGGCCAGGTGCCGTAGACAGAAACGTTTCTACGTTTTATATCCATCCATTAGCATGCTTTCTCTTCATAATAATGGTCAAACGAATGAAGATCATTCCTACGATTATACATAGCTTCCAATACCGTAATGCCCTAAAAGTAAAAGCGCAAAGATTGATTCTGACTACGGTACCTGGTGGAACAGTTTGTCCGGGAATACTCTGCGCGTTCTAGGTATAAAGAAATGCTGTTTTCACGAAAAAACTTATTTATCATGTGCCTTTAAAGCGTAATGGACCTTTAAAGCAGTGCCACGTGGTCTGTGAATCCATGATGGACACCAACCTTTCCGGCTTTCCGGCACAGAATGGATACGAAGACACTTTGGACAACTTGCAATTTCTCAGTAAACCACGGATCCCGCTTTGACAAAAAAAAACTGAAAATCCACCAAATTTGGAAGAAATTGGTTCACTTTCTCCCAATCAATAAGAATAACAGCATAAGAGGATCAGAGTGAAAAAAGTATTCGAGAATGATAATAAATGCTGACGTAAAGTGATTAAAACCTCGAGAAAAGGGGGGAAATGTCAGAAAACGACTTCCAGAGAATGGAAAAGCGATGAAAAGGTGGAGGAAAGAATGATCATCCTTCTCTTTCTTTCTCTCTCCATTGCTCTCTCTCTATCTCTCTCTCTTTCTTTTTCTCTTCTTTCTCTCTTTCCCTCTTTATCTCCAGCTTCTGTTTTTCCACCTCCTCTCCTCCCCTCTCTCTCTCTCTCTCTCTCTCTCTCTCTCTCTCTCTCTCCCCGTTCATTCACTGGTAATGATCAAGCCAATCCCTTACTGTCACATCTCCAATACACATTGAAAGTGATTGAGCCTGGACACATTTCTATTCTTTTTTCTTTACTTTTCCAAAAACATTCCCACCGGAAGGAAGAGTTCAAAGACCGGAAAAATTGCACGCAAATCGAAACTCAGTGGTCCCGTCTGGGCTCAAAAAGTACGGATATGCTAATTTAAGTCAAAAGTAAAAAATCATGAGCAAGCGCCACCAAAAGTTAAAGGCTCCATGACACTACAGAAGAGTCCACTCGGGACCCGGCTGCCCTTATCGAACTCAACAGAGTAGGTGAATAGAATTAGGTGCTTAAAGGATCGCAGTCACTACAAAATCGTCGTTTTTCTTCGAGTTTACTTGTATTTAGTAAAGAATAGAGACAAATACTTTACCAAAACCGAAATTTAAAATGATATATGGTTGGACAGAGGTACGGTTTTTGCAAGACGAAATTTGAGGCACTTCCCGCCACAGTATATTTGAAGCGCATTCAGAAAAACTTTGCTACATTTGGCAAATTCTGCTGTTTACTGGCAAATAAAAAAATCGTTTTTCTCTTTGACAACTGAGCAAAAATTTTCAATCGCTACTTTTTCTTACGCAACGACGTTCTCATGCTTGTATTCACCTCGGGCGCATAATATTTTTCGAGGGCCTGATACTTTAAACTAAACCTATGTTCCGTGTATGTTTTAAATTATATTTGAAAACAAAGCCATTCTATTCTATCTGAAATTATGATTATGTTTTCGAGGAACTTGTCATTTGATACCTCAAATCTCTTGTAAACGATAGCCTTGTTTCTCGGGTACATTACATTATTGACAGTTTGACTGGAATGGATGACAGAAGGTATCTTGATCCCGAAAAGTTTGCACAAAAAGATCAGCAGACATATTTAGTGGGTCATTGGGTCCCAGTGGGAAGTTTTACCCGGGAATTTGTTCCCAAGTTAGGAATTTAATATTTCTCATAGAAGTCAAGAGTTACAGTATACATACATAAAACTCGGAATGTTATAGAACTCTTGCCCTGCCAGTTACAAAAGCAAAAAGCGGTACAAGGTACACAGTACAAAATGTAAACGGTTAGGAGGGGTATAATAGATAAATATTCTGCGGCCAGGGATGAAATTGTTCTCTATTTCAAGATGAAGAGAACAATATGTAATAGGAAAAATAAGCTAAACAATAGGAAAAATAAGCCAGCAGATTATCACGGATTTTTTATTACTTGTTATCATAAGATGGATTGGAACGGCTAAAATTAATCCTAAGCCATTCTTCATTGTATAACTGTAAGGTAAGCAATAACTCATGTCAAAAAATTCAACATATACGCTCTACCGCAAATAATACCGCAACGAGAAACTTGGCGTACAAGCGGCAACACACGGGCATTTTGCGTGCGAGCGGTTTGAGATCGGCGGTCATAATTGCATGCCAGTCCCATTCGCTTGCATTTTGTGCGCCACCACGTCGCCAAATGCATTTTACACGCTATTCTTACGCGGCTTGCAAGCCAAGTCTCGTGAACTGAACATGACAAAAAAATTCTGGTTGCTGGGTCTGTTCTCGCAAAAATGCCATAGGTCAGCAGTTTGGTGATTTCATTGATCATTAGGAACATTAAAGCGACTTGTCGGTAACGACCTAATTACACAAGTGATGTGATCAAACACCTTGCAAGTTCCTTAGAAAACACAAGCCTCGAACTAGAACGTAAATAAATAAAACCTCGTGGTGTTAATAAATAAATAAATAACTGTACCACTAACAAAAAATAGAAGATATTATCAGACAGGATTGTCGATTATAATAATAAAGAATTAGAAATAAAAAGAAAAGTTGGCTTAGGCTTAGGCTTAGGCTTAGGCTTAGGCTTAGGAGAAAAGAAACGAGAATAAAAGATCACACTACATTTTCACTATATAAACAAGCAAGTTCGTTTAGCGGATCTTGGATGATTCCAAACATTTTTGAATGTGAAACAGATGGGAACCCGAGAGAGAGAGAGAGAGAGAGAGAGGGGGGGGAGAGAGAGAGAAAGAGAGAGAGAGAGAGATGAAAAGAGAACATAAAGAGGGAGAGAAGAGAAAAGGAAAATGAATTACAAAATAGAGAAAGACAGAGGAGAGAGAGAGACACAAAAAGATATACGACGAAGAAAAGAGATCAGATGTTTGTTTATAGGGTACAATATGAACTAGAAAAAGCTTCACGCATGAAATTCATTACGCCACTGATGTAGATTACTAGCACGCATGTACTTTTTGTTATCAATAATAACCAATTTCCACAAAGCAGAAATCTAGTAATTAACTTTTTTGCTCAAGCTATTTGTAAGAAGAACATATGTGGATTGTGCTTTTCCTTGTCGAGCAAGAGGTCATGGATTCGAATCCGCTGAGTTATCGAACCTAACATAAAAGGTTAAGGCATACTGTAAGGCTAAGGGCTAAGGTGTTAGTGCAATGCAGCAAGCACAATGTTATGATGAAAGGCCCGCCTTGCCGATAACAAATGAAATATTTACGCTGTCGAGAAAACACCTGGGGCGTAATCGGGTGTTTACAACTATCGAAAAAAGACGTACGTCGAAAAATTCTAAATTTTAAATTTACCGTAAGGTCAAAAGATAGAAGTCATTGAAAATACGTAGGAAGCATATTTTGTGCAAAATGATAAATTGCAGCTAGTGCTAGGCTAGGCGCTAGTTCGCGAGTCAATTAGGCTCAATTTTCATATGAGTCAGATAGAGCAACGCATTCTAATTATAATTTTCTTTCCCGCTAGAGTAATTTTATGCGGGTAGTAAGAAAAGAATTCAAAATTGAAAATATTTTAAAGCGAAACGCCGGCCGGTTTTTGAAACGCATCGTGAACAATTGAATTCGTACGTATTTATGCTAATTTGCTCGAATTCAGCTCGATTTTTTATTCTAATTTATGTTCATTTGCATAGGCTGCATAAGAATGCAGATGTGCTCGATGTTTTTCAAAAACCGACCGTTATCTCGCTTTAACGTTAATTACAAAAAAAAAAAAAAAAAAAAAAAAAAAATTTAATAATAAGGTTTATTGATTACATTCAAAGTACATAATCAAAAGGCAACCCTAAGACGGCAAAAATTTATTTCTTTAAACTGTTCCAAGGTTGTGCTCAACATGACTACATGACAGCATTGCATTCAACTTCTATAGAGTTTTATGTGATGTAAAACAAACAGTCGAACCAAGAAAATAAGAGTCTGAATAGAAAAACAACATCTCATTTTTCATCGACCTGAATCAAATGGCCCACAGTCTTAAGTCCTTCTTAAGTCCTTAAAACTTAAGGCCAGCCGCACTATATGTGCCGAATTTTGGATAAAATTCAAACTCATACCTTGTCCATCGCTAGGAATAGCAGAATGAAATTCTCCGACGATATGGACACATGTGCCCCGCGCGAGTACTGGCTCAATAGCAATTGCATCCGGCCCTCCGTTTGTGTGATTCCTAAATTAGGAATAATTAGTTAATATTAATCAAACCATTCTTCAGTTAAAGCGAAATACCGGCCGGTTTTTGAAACGCATCGACTAGAACAACATTCTAATGCGTCATATGCAAATGAGCATAAATTAGCATAAAAAATAGACTCCAATTAGACCCCACTTCGCATAAATGCATAAGAATGCAGTTGTCCACGATGCGCTTCAAAAACCTGTCGATATTTCGCTTTAAAGGCGTAACCCGCGTAACGCAGCCTTTTGAAACGTGTCATGGACAACCTATGGATTTATGCTAAGTGAGCTCGAGTTGAGCTCGATTTTTTTATTCCAATCATACTTATTTGCATATGCGTGGGGATGCAGTTGTCCAAAATCCGATTCAAAAATAGGCAGTTATATGGTTTTGATATTAATCCAAGCACGAAAGAACGAATACTAAACGCGCAAGTGTTTCTGATTTATACACAAAATGAAACATATGTATTGTCAGTTTGGTTGTCGCATCGCCAGTTCCAATACGTTTTTGCAAAATTGCTTTTGTATTTTATACTACAGTTTTCACATTCATTTTGCATCCAGCTACAATATAACCATCACGCGAAGCAATGGGCCCAGACATGTACCAGCTGTGACATGCACATCACTAGCACTAGTCTCTAAAGTCCAACAACTTGGTCCAAACATAATTTTCAAGCTTTCATCTGAGTGTTCGTTTTGACTGTTTGATTTTCACACATACTCAAGTAAATGCAAATCTCTCATTGGAATTCAAATCCCCATTTGAAGCTTAAATCTAGGCTTATCTATTGCGCAAGACACGTTCCTGGGGAACTTTTCAGAAAATGAACTCCAGGGTTAGAGTCGTTAGAGAATCAAGAAGCATAAATCTCCCCTACTTAGAACTTAGAACACTAGTGTTAGAACTGTTAGAACATATTGATATGCATGTGTTATCAATGGTTTCTAGAACGTATAAAAACACACGCCTTTCAAGTTGTTCAATACCCTAAATAACGATGTAGGACAGGCACTTTGCAACACAAATGCCATCAACGGTTCTGTCTAGATTTGAGTATTGTGAAGCTTGGATATTTTTCAAAACACAATCCTAGTAGCTTATGCATTCTGTGTTGAAGGGGTATGAGGTATGATGTGAGGGTATTGGTATTGTATTCAAATACTCAGTAAACACCTGAGTTGAGTTTCCGAGTTTCCACGATTTCGCAGAAAGCTTCAAATTGGATTTCCTGAGACAGTATTCACTAACACACAGGGAGCCCTCCCTAGGCTCACGAGCGCTCTGTATCTCTTCTGCGCTCGCACTCTCTAAGCACTCTTTAGCTCCCCTGGGGAGGCAAGGGAGGTTCCCTGTGTGTTGGTGAATACGTATACGGCCTCTGGTGTGAATCCTCCCCAAACTACCGTATTGAACTCAAATAACGTTCAACAACGCAGCCTATCTTTAAACTTCTCCTGCCTGATCAGAAACAAATCCTTGCAAAAAATCTCTCTGAAAGCGTTTCATTGTCAAATGCGTCAAATTCAATTGAAAACCTCTCTTTTAGATCAAATTTGAAAAAAAGAGCCAAAAAAAAAGAAGAACGAAAAGGTTGCGACCACAATCCTTGTGATCGGAATAAACATAAAAAAAACATGGAATTTAATTTCTGTGCAAGCGGCTATGTTCGCGGCGCGCACGTCGCACGCAAACTGTGAGCCATGGGATTCGAACATAAATAATAAAGGATTGAACCAACCGGAACGGGAATCTCCGTGCTCCCTTGCGTTCCAGACTTCTGGAGACAGAGATAAATTAATTGTTTATTTATGAATTTAATAATATTACATATCGCACATGAATTTAGAGTTATTTTGAAAATTGCCACTGTTCGAAATAAAGTTCTTCATAAAAAAATTTCGCCAAAAGTTCATCCAACCTCAACCGATTTTAAAGCGAAATGCTAGCCCCTTTGGAAAATTTGCATATGATAAGCAAATCCTATGTATCCTATGCTAATTTTGTACGATCGTCCACATCAATCGTGCAAACTTAGCATATGATACATATGATTTGCTTATCATATGCAAATTTTCCAAAGAGGCTAGCATTTCGCTTTAATGATGATTGACGAATTCAATTAACCTTATTGTTAGACCTTATTGATGTAGGTACATTTTTGGTTCACAACGGACAACCACACAATGTTTCTTATATATAAGACAATGACGTTCAAATAATTGGAATGTTGCAATATTACAATGAATTATTAATGTTGCAACACGATAACCTTAGCATACAAAGAAATTCTGGAGAGAAATTGATTTCCAAAAAAGGACAATTTTAATTTGAAGAAGGGTTAATTAAATTTGTCAAAAATAGGCTTTTTTTTTTCGAAAAGTCCAAGGAAATATTGTTCTACCATTCTTATTGCAATGAAATACGCCAACAGAGGAAAGCTTCCGTAACGATCATCTAATAAAGTACTGCGCTACAGTAACCGTGTCAAATCGAATAAGGCAAAATTTGCATAACGTTCTTTAATAAGAAAAATACAATTAAAGTGAACTGCTTACCTAAATCCTTGTCTTCTTGGAGCTCGTCTATTCATCGATTGTAGTTTCAATACAAAAAAAGTTGCAGTTTCTTAGAAATATTCGCTCAAATTAAGAACTGTATAATATCAAACGCACAGGTGAAATGTTTGCAACTTTTATACCGAACATACTGACTTATTTGCTCCGTTTCATGATAATTACAAAGCGTGAAACAGGTAGATTTTGAAAACGGTTGCTAATGATAAAGTATAACACTGTCGAGACATATTTTCTAAGCATATTTTAAATAAAAATAAATAAATAAACACTATCGAGACATAGTTCCTAAGCATATCGTAAATAAAAATAAATAAATAAAGTTTTCTTAGAGGAGTCTTTTTGATTCTCACGCTTAGTCGAGTTTCTAAAAAAACTGATAAAGCTCCCGCTTGCCCTCCCTCTATGTCTATATGGGAGGGGCGAGGTCTAGTTTATTCCTTGAAATTTATGAAAATGAAGTACAACACCCAATAAGCTAAAATGTTTCAGACAAGGTAATTAACTGTAACCAACTTTGACGTTTAGTTAGTTAAAGTAGTTAATGCAAAGGCAAGGCGAAAATGAAAATTATAAATAAAATTATATTTTCTTGATTTTTCACTTATGGCTATGTATTTTTACGACCGATACTTATCCATAATACTATAAAAATAAGAAATTATAATAAAAATTCAACTAGAAAAAGAACTGGAGAATATATGTATTTACATATAAATAAGTGTCGCAAAAATGTTGATTCTTATATTGGGATAGCGTGAAATTTGATAGGGCGAACGTAAAGAAAAGAACGAAAGAAAAGAACTACGCCAACTTTGGTAAATAAATAAAAATTGTTGTTTTCTAAATAAATCGTCCTTTTTTTGGTTGAATAAGTTTCCGTTTTTACGCATGTTTTGTACAATTTCATTCCGATTTATATGCGCTGAGTGTAAGTTGTAAGTAGTGAGATTTTCATCGGTCCCATTTATCATGTGCCTAACACTTTAAAGCGATATGACCATATGATGACCGGTTTTAGGAACGTATGATGGACAATATAATTAATTAGAGTACTGTTTCACTTCGATAAAAAAAAACCCTCAGTTCTAACTGGCAAAATAGAAACAAGACTATTTGTAAAACACTTTTTCAGTTTACTGTCTAAAATATATGATTTTTTAAAAGAATGAGTATTAACGAATTCAATATTATATGCAAATTACTGTTCCCAGCCACTTCCAGCACAGAAGGGAACTGAGTTTGCGGCATATGGACAGTGTATGTGTAAAACCACATGCCACACCGCATTGTAATTTAAAAAATAAAATGTTCCCTTGTTGAACATGTCAAATAATTCAGATACAACTGTTTCTTCGTGATATATGATTCGGCTTTTGCATTCAAATAAAATCACAAAAAAAATAAGGAAATTTCAATTTTCCTTTCCATTTTTCTATATTTTAATTGAACAATGCGTTGCTGGGGCGTATAATACATAGGCTTTATTCTTTGACGATCGTACAACACACAAACGTCATGTCTTAGTTAATTATTTTTATTTTTATATAAAAAGGTGATTTGTCATTTTCTTTCAATTTCTTTTGAATGAGCGCAAACGAATACCCCTTTGTTCTGCAAAGATAGTGTCACAATTGAATAATAACAAATTGCGCTAGCTCAAGACCAAGTACATATTGTGACCCCGAAAATTGCAATTATTCACAATTACAATAACAAGGCAATTGAGACCACGGGCCACGTCGTACCGTCGTCAAATGGTTTCGAAAAAAGTGTCCCAATGTTGGCGGCTAAGTGGTCGTCAATCGGTCATGAAAAGGGCTCATTAGCCAGCAATTAAACATTTAAATTATCATTTAACTGATCATTAAAGTTTAAAGCGTTTGTTAGAAAATGTCTTCAACAATGTGGTGTGTTCCCTTGAAAAAAAGTTCTCAAGTTGGTTGTTTATTTAAAAGAGGCCATTTCGTCGCTTTTCGTGAATAGAAATTGAACAGACAAAATGCCTAATTGAGAAGCGATTCTTGATTTCGAACTAGCTTTTTTTCTAGCAGAAAAGTAGTTTGGTTTAGGGAACGAATTGTCGAACTTGACTTTGCTTCTTATGAGTAGTTATTTCGACATATCTATTCAAACCAGGCAATTATTTGATTAAAGCGAAATCCCGGCCGGTTTTTGAAACGCATTGTGGACAACAGCATTCTTATGCAGCATATGCCAATGAACATAAATTAGAATAAAAAAATCGAGCTAAATTCGAGCAAATTACCATAAATGTGCAAGAATTCAGTTCTCCACGATCCGTTTTGAAAAACGGCCGGTATTTCGCTTTAAACGAACTAGTTGGGTCATCACAGTCCGATTTCATGCGGCGCCGGAAGATGCAACATCCGGGCCTAACAATAAGCCTCGCAGCGCGCCTTTTCAATCGCCCATCGTTCGCCAAGTTCTTTCCCTGCGATAATTGCGCGCCATGTAATATTCTCGCCGAATGGAAACAAGTGTTTAAAATATTGACTTAGAAATACACAGTCAATACACAAATTTTTTTGAAATGTCACTATCCATGGACCGGCCCTTTTTAAAGGGACAGGCCCACGAGAAAAAAAGTTTTCCTCAATACAATTCATTAATTATTGGAACTGACGACCGCACACTGTTTTCTACCGTAGTCTTGCATGTGTTCCCTAAAGTGCTTTATAAAAAAACGTGTCTTACAGTGCACTTTCCGATATTTTCCTCTTTGCGTTTATATTGAACGATTCATCAATCTTCTTCTGCCGTGCCTGATTGCTTTTACGGAATCTCATCGTCAGCTCTGAAATTATTATTTTATATTTTACAGAAGAACGCATTTGAGACCTCACTCAGTTCTGCGCATTTCACTAATCAAACTTTGTGCCAAGGATGTGGTCCATCTTACAGTCAGAGAAAGTGTGCACGCGCCACGGATATGCGGAGCGAAGGGAGCGCCACAAGCGCGTTACAAATGAGCGACACGTGAGCTGAGGTATGCAACGAAAAACACATGGGTAATTAAAGTATTTCATCTGTCAGTTCAGAATATTTGCGTTATTGAAAACTGTCAACATCAACAAAGGAACATCTTCGTTTATAAATGAGTATAGTGAAACGTAACGATAAGTTCAAGAAGAGCCAATTTATAAACCGTTCGAAGAGCACAAAATCTCCCAATGGCGAATAAGGACTTTTTTTTAATTAAATATTCAATCACAGCCGAAACACAAACTAATGGGGTTTGCAAGTATGCTGAAAATGTACCGTATCTTGGAACTACACGATAATATTTTTTTTATTTTTCATATTATATATGCATGTTTCTTGCAAAAATACGGTAGTATTGACAGAATCACACACTTGCAAACCCCTTAAAGTAGTGATGTGAGGAAGCAGGGACCTACGACTCGATGCACACTAAAGACGGTTCAAGCTACGGCATACTTGTGCTTTTAAAAGTCTTTTAAAGCTAAATACCGGTCGGTATTCGAAGCAAATCGAGTAGACCCATTCTTACATGCAGCTTATGCAAATGAACATAAATTTGAATAAAAAATCGAGCTAAACTCGAGCAAATTAGCATAAATGCATAAAAATTCCGCTATCCACGATGCGTTTCAAAACCGGCCGGTATTTCGGTTTAAATCAAATTGAGCCATATTGGTTGTGGTCTGCTTGTGAGCAAATAACTTGGTTTGGTCAAACGCAATATTGTACTTACAGAACACTTACATAATCACAAAAGAATTATTAAAAAGTCGGCTGATTGTTTGATTCGCCTCTGCGCTTTTTGATTACCAAAAATAAATATGAGAACATGTCTGTAGGCTCAGAAAGAAGATTGACACCATTGTCAGTTTTAGAATATTGAAAACAAAAGAGACGTCAAACATTACGTAGAAAATTCAGCAAATTTGTCTATGCATCAAACTTCAGTGAACTCTTAAAGGGTCAGGTCCATTTCAAGTGACCCCTATTTTTGATGATTCCATCTGATTCTCCATGTCAAATATAGTAGGATACGATATTTTTCAAATTTTCAAGCGCAAAATTCACGCAGTATTCAGCAAGTTACCATAGCCAGTCATACATACTCATTTGAAATGGGCCTGACCCTTTAAAGAAAGGTGATGGGCCGGACGCCGGACAAGCTGTGCCGAATTTTCTTACACAGAGAAAGAAAAGGGTTGACAAGCCAAACATAAGTAACTGAACTCCATAACAGAAAAAAACAGGATTAAACCAAAATAAGTAGTTTTACAGCAATTGCATGTGATGATCATATTGTGATCGTATACTGCACTTGGTATGACAACTCCGTGAATATTTGTATTCAATAAGGAACAATTTTTAAAAGAACAACTACATGTCGTGTATGGTACCAACGCAAAACTTTGACCAGCGCGCGGCCCACAAAAATCGGGTGGGCCCAGGTGCGGCGGCCCACCTATTTCGGGCCTGGTGTAGGCCGCGCGCCGGCCACGTTTCCTCAGTGAATGCAGAGTACTTTCATGGTGAGGTTTCATGATCTTTTTTCTTTCTTTTTTTTCTTAAGCTAAAGTTAAACTTAAATCGCGTGCAACTTCTTTATAATTACGTATTTATGCAAAAACTGGGTTTATCGAGTATTGCATGCGATTTTTGGACTTTGCTTATTTCAAGTACTTAATATATTGGTAAGAAGTATGAGTACGAGTTATACATACGCTGTGCAATAGATGAAAGAGAGTTAATTTTGCTGCAGTCAAATTGGTCACTCACTAATTCGAGTTAGCTAATTTGGTCTGTGGTAATTTTACAGGAACCGGCCTAATGTTATTCATTTACATTAGCCGCAACATGGTACACGATTTAAGGACGACGATTTGGTATATTTATTCCCAATTGTATATTTATGCGCAATTATCGAAAGGAAAATTAAATATCTAATTGGTCCATTTATCGAATAAATTATTAGCATGAGAGTTTGTTCATGGGAAATAATTTCAGGAAATTAGTACAACAAAATATTTTGTCTATATTTTTGAGTATCATGGGTAAAATATAAGTAAAGTGAATAAAGCACTAGAAATGAAATACCCAGAGAAATACTGCAACTCATGACTCCTGACTACAAATTCAAAAGAAAACTTTATATAATACGCTGATGACGTAATACGGTAACTGTTTCTAGGATAAGCCACGCAAGTGTTATATTAAACGCCCTACATTCATTCATATATTAAACAACAGATTAAGAGTCACGACTTAGAAAGGACTACAAATAGAAGTGTGTGGGGGCAGGTGATGTATATCTTTATCATAAACTATTACGCAGAAGTTTACCTTTACGGTAATTATAAATAGGATCTTCTATGAATGTTTTTTTAATGTATAAATACTTACTTCTCAGCGACAGTTTTCCAGATTTTTAAGTGACGGTCATCGCAGGAAAAGTATTCTGAAAAGTAAACTTTGAAGTAATATATTTAAAACGTCTATAAATATATTTTCGATTTATAGATTGTTGGCAACATTTAACATAAAGGCAATAAAACTTAAACCATAGGATAGACAAACGTTTCATTATTAAAGATTAAAGGTCCTTTTTATATCACAGAAAATTTCACAAAAATTGGCAGAAAATTTTACAATTCTGGAATAATAAATTATGCCTAAAAATTATAAAATTCTCATCAGATTGTTGTTGTGAAATAGATAATACTTGTGATTTTCTATGCAAATATCCGTTGCTAATCCGTTGCTATGGAAGAAATGTACTCAAGAAGCAAAAATAGAAAAATTTCTAAGAATTTTCTAGTTTTATTCCAGAAAATAGAGAGAAACTATGGATTATTCGTGCACTCAAAATGTAAATTAACGGTTACATTTCAAAAGTCTGCTTATAAAATAGTCCATCTTTATTGTGATGGCGTAATTTAGAAATTTAGTAAAAGTCTAATGGTAAAAAGGGCATTTTGTCATATTTTACCTGCCGAAATACCTGCCGGTTTTTGAAACGCATCGTGGAAACTGAATTCTTATGCATTTATGCTAATTTGCTCGAATTTAGCTCGATTTTTATTCCAATTTATGTTCATTTGCATAAGCTGCATAAAAATGCTTGTCTGCTCGATGTGTTTCAAAAACCGGCCAATATTTAATAAGGAAACCGGCAATCAAAAGAGGCAATTCAATAAAACTTCCGTTGACGTAATGTCAATTTCCGTTTTAGCCTTGTTGCGGAAATTCAGTAAGTAAGAGATATTTCTGAACCTAATAACTGCGTAACGCACCTATTATTGTAAAACAAAAAGATTAAAGGAACCATAATTTTATTAAAGAATGGGCAAAGCTTGTCGAATTGTGAGACATGCTGGCAATATTTATGGATGATTAGCTTACGCCCATCATCATAACCGGATACGATAATATAAATGAGTATTCTCTCGCTCCCTCTCTCTCTCTCTCTCTCTCTCTCTCTCTCTCTTTGGATCGATCTTCTGTTATTCAAAGGAGGGTTTTTTCCCTCTCAATTGAAAGAAGAAGAATTGGCATCCGAATGGAATCCAATTAACCGAAAGCGAAGGAAATTCGGATGATAAAGTATTCACAAATGTCCGCACAAACAGACAAACTAACGGACAAATTCGGGAACTAATTTATGCGCGATGATGACGTCACAACTGTTTTGGATTAGCGAAGACTTGAGTACCAAATTGGTCACATGAATCCAGACAGAAATTACTAATTAATGGGAGTTTTCGATTTTAGAGTTCGAAAGGGACGGAGTGTGCTGAGAAAGAGAGAGAGAGGGAGAGAGAGAGAGTGAGAGAGAGAGAGGGAGATTTCTCATTTATAGCCTTATCGGGTTATGATGATATGCGTAAGTTGGTGCAGACCTTTGCACAAATCAATAAAAAATAAAAAGTTGTATTTGTTTGCGACTTGTATACATTTCCGTTACAAGTCTGTCAAACGCCAAGTTGTCTGCTTCTATTGTAAATTCGGATCAGTAAGAAAGATCATAACATGGCAAAAAAAATCAAATAGAGAGAGAAAAATATTAACTTATGATAAGCAGACGTTTTCATATAGCTTCTTCATTATGTTACCAAAGGTTGATTTGTAAATCGTTCCCCCATCAGAAAAGCTGGATATTTTAAAATGCAGAATTTCAAAAATTTCCTAGGAAACAAGGTCTCTGTTTCAAGCGAAATATGCATGCATTTTCGACAACCCAGAACCCAGACAGATACGAAGACATTTGAAATTTTCAAAATATAATTGTTTGATCTTTTGCATTCAGAAATAGTATTTTTCAAAATATAATTGTTTGACCGTTTGCATTCAGAAATAGTACAAGTTACTTGAAGACGCACAAACGCACAATATCATAAATCATTTAAAGTGGAGTGGAACGTGTTTTGTCAGATTGTGAGAATTATGTTGGCCAAAAGCCCCAAAAGCATATAATATATGCAAATTTTTGAACATAATAAATTTCATTATATTTGGAAATTCAGTCATCAAGCATATGTTTGTGAAACCACATGATGGCTTTAAAATAAATTCTGTTCTGATATCCATAGCTGGGCGGGCCATTGTCATGTATTTCGCCTGCGACCCACACATAGTTCACCACTCTGCTGATTATGGGCCTTAATTTTTTAATTGCTGCGACTAACAACCAAGTATTTAATTAGGAATAATTAGGAAGTAAGAATTCCACAAAAAGTTGGAAGCCCAAATTAAGGGGTTGAATAGCTTCGGACGAAGTTGAAAAAAAGGAAAAAGAGGCCAATTTGACTATGGCATTTGGACTTCGCGAGGGACTTCGCCTCAAAAACTTTTGGTCTTTCTCTGATATCTATGCGTCTCTGTCATATGCATACTCTCTCCGTCTATGTCCATCTCTCTCTACCCGACTCCGCTCCAGATAAATGGAACTCAACGCTGGATTGCGGCCCGCCGAATACGGGCCTAGAGAAAAATAGGATCCTCTCCGTAACTCTCTCCCCCTCTCTCTCTCCCTCTCTTTCTCTTTCTCTCTCTTTCTCTCTCTCTCTCTTTTTCTCTCCCTGACTATCATCTCTTCTCCAACTCTCCCTCTCTCTCTGTCTCAGAAGACCCATACTTTGAAAATTGTCCGCTGAGGCAAAACGCCCCCATCTCTAAGCATTCAAAAACAGCAGCCCCGTTTTTGAATCAATGCTAAAGTCAAGTTTGGAATGGCATTTAAAATACGGAGAAATGGCTTTTAGAGAAAATTCGAGAACAAAACTTCTAACTTTCTATGCCACAAGTATCATGCAAGCAAAAAAGGTTGAAGAACAAAGTTCTTAGCTAGCAACCTTTGCGAATAAGAGGATCATGAAACGTCGGAATCATGGGCGATCCCTCCTGCCCTAGCCCGAAGACGTCGAGAAATTCAGCATCTTACACTAGTTGCCCTCTGCTGAGAACCTCTGTGGAACATGTGATAAGCAAACCTAGTACCCCTTGACTAAAGATGCACTATCTTGAAGCCTAAAAATTATTTCAAGCATATCGTTGCCGGAAACACGGTGTGGCGAGACCTGTGTCTGAACAACTTTGAAAACTTTGATAGCATCACAGACAGAGTTACATAATAAAATGAGACAGCTGCGTTTGGCACTACTTGTGGCTATTGCTATTGAAATGATAGCAATAATATTCAAAATTTTCTATTAAAATATAATACGTGAGCTCTTAAGAGTCGTTCATTCTTTTTCTTTCATGAAATTGGAGAATTTTGCAGCCCCCAGCCTCTACGCAGACCACTGCAATTCGTAAAAAGAAATACAAACAAACGTTTTAAAATATTTATGCAAAAATACTTCACTCAATCACTTAGCTTAAAGTGAAATACCGGCTGGTTTTTGAAACGCACGTGGGCAACTGAATTTTCACGTATTTATGATAATTTGCTTGAAGTTAGCTCGATATTTCATTCTAATTCATGTTATTTGCAAATCTGTATAAGAATGCAGGTGTCCACGATGCGTTTCAAGAACCGGCCGGTATTTCGCTTTAAAGAAATGATGACATATTGCTGAAGGAGCATTAACAACAATTAACTTGAGATGACCATTTTTTTATAAATCAAAAAGTTTACATTCAAGGTAAGTAATACGGAAATGTAAGCAAAAGGAAAGTCATATGTACAGTTTTGATATAAATGAGAAGATATCAAACGAAGCAAAGAAAAAATCACGAATGCTAAAACCTCATTGTCGGTCTAGTAATATTGATTACTTACCAAAACATACAATAGAAAATTAACAATTTTAACAAAAACATTGGGATGGGAGCGTAACTGCGCGTCTTATTGCCTGATACAAAAGAGTGTCCAATAGAAAACTAAAAGCGAAATACCGGCCGGCTTTTGAAGCACGACGAATGCACGAGCATTCTTATGCCTCCTAATGCAGCACATGCAAATGAACGCAAATTAAAATTAAAAAAAAACTCGAGCCAAATCGAGCAAATTAGCATAGATGCGTAAGAATTCAGTTGTTCCACGATGCCGCTTCAAAAACCGACCGGTATTAAACAGCGCTTGATCGCTTGACAGAAGATTTCGCCAACAATTTGAATATCACTAAGAACATGTATGTATTACCAATTTCCAAGGACTAAACCCTAAACATACGCTTAGAAATGTAAACTCAGATAAACTGTGACGTAGTCACTTGGATTTCCATTCTGGAAGTTTAAAGTAAAGGATACCCAGGCGTACAAAACATTCAATGTGCGATAATTCTTAGTTATGTTCGTATATATGTACTTTTGGTTTATTATTCTTAGCTTACAACAAAAAGGTACAGTGCAAATATATCTTCAAAACTTTGTGCTGTCGCGTTCTCTGATCAGGCCGGGTCGGGGACTCGCCCTTCCTCCGCCGCAATGCATCGACATTGACCGCATAGCAGTGCTCAGAGGCTGGATCTTCCTGAAAATGAAGTTACACGTTTCATATGGAAGCTGAATTGTGCCACGCAAACGCAAAGTCCGTAGCCTGATCGCCGAAGATTATCTCTGACCAAAGTAGAGGTCCGAACAAGTCCGCATTGTACCGCGCGCCTGGCAAGGTATGTTAGAGACTTGGAGAGCCCGCGGGAGCCAGTAGTGCGCGGCACGTGAGCTACCGAAAGTGCACTGGCACAAACGTCGCTGATCGGGGGGTTGAATACGACTTATTTCTAACTATTGCTTGAATGCTTCACCTTTGTATTGGTTCTCTAAAGGCCATTTGTGAAGAAGTCAGAGACGCTGAGGAAGGTCGGGAGGAGGGGGAGGAGTCATCTGAAAGGGTATATAAAAATATATAAATCAGGTCGAGTGGTTAGTGGCTTCGCCTCTAACCCACGCAACCAGAGTTCGAAGCTAGCCAGTGACACATGGTTTGGTGTTTTGTTGAGCCTACATTTTCTATTTCGCTTCTTTCATATTGTTATCAACGATAGTCATAAACAAGCAAATGATAGTTGTAAATGATAAATTGTAAAAGGTTATTACTGTAAAACATGTCAAAGCGAAATACCGGCCGGTTTTTGATACGCATCATGGACAACTGAATTCTCACGTATTTATGATAATTTACCCGAATTTAGCTCAATTTTTTATTCGAATTTATGGTCATTTGCATAAGCTGTATATAATTCTGGTCTTCTCGATGTATTTCAAAAACCGGCCGGTATTTCGCTTTAATTGCAAAATAGCACCTTACCGTATCTAATCATATCATCCTCATCTCCGTAATCCAAAGTGACAATTGAATCGCGTTGTAGAGAAGATAGTTGCTGACGGAGCCCGTGCGGGTCCTTCTGAAATGATAGTTGGAAAATATGTATATTTTTTTAATTTCTGGCTCATATTTTTCTATAGTATGTTTGGATGAAGTTTTGCTGAATTTTTCGCGTAGGAACAATAAGCTTAAAAAAACTACTGTAAAAATTTTTCATGAAAAACCCAGAACTGGCGGAGTGAACGCTGCAGACGCCATCTGCTGGTCCCCTAGTGACAATAAAATGTCACTGTTTGTTCTCTTGGCCAATATTCTTAGCAAGTTGGACATAACTTTCCCATAAAACTACCGTAACCCAACTTAGTATTTACCAAATTTACCTGAATTGCTCTCATATCATTTGCTGTGCGTGGAATGACTCCATTTCTCATCATAAATGTGGCAAGTTGCCAAGGAATCTGAGAGAGTGCCCTCTCGCAGAGATTCAGACAGAAAGAGGGATTCTGTTCTTGTTCACGACATTCATCCACATTCACATACTGTAAGTAAGGGATGCTGTAGAAATAAATAAATGAAGAAAATCAATCAATAACACGTTTATCGCTGGTTTACTCAAGCATTCAGACCCTAATTCAAGCAATGATTTGTTATCTTTTGGAATTAGGCAAGCATAATATACTTCGCGTTTGTGCGCCGCACAGGCTATCGTACATCAATGTTCACCTAGCGACCATATCGCGTTGCAAAAAAGGTGCTGATGTTTGCTGCTCAATCATCAATAAATAAATGTAATAAGTGAGTGTAGATGCAATTACGTATGGTCTATAACTAAAACCTCTACCTGAAGCATGTCCCTATCGGCTTTCCTCCCTTGGTATGCTAATTTCCTGCCAGCATTTCCCAATCTCTCTATTTCGCTCAAATTTCCGTCCTCAATTCCCACAAAGACAATCGATATTGGCGCTCGGGAAGCAAAAATTACGGCCTGGAATTGAAAAAATATTCCACATAAAATTCAAAAATGCTGCTGTTCGTGAATTTAATGACAATAAAATAATACAAACAATTGCCCCACCTTCGCGAAAAATATGACCTTATGAACTGTGCTACCTTCCCATCTTATAGATACAGCTGAGGTGAAACATATCGTTGAGCTTTGTTGTCTCACACCGAAAGGCAGTCGTTTGCTTTATTTGGCAATATTTACCATATCAGAACTAACTGCGATTTTGAAATTTTTTCTGCCCGAAGAGAAAGCTTACAGAAATGCTAAAGTGCTCTCAAGCTCAGTTCTTTAAGGCATATATTTAGGCTTATTTGCTGGTCCGGGATCGAACCAACGACCGGCGGCGTGAGCAAGGCAGTTGCCACTGCGCCACCCCCCCCCCCCCCCGTTATATTTAAATATATAATAAAATTACCTGTACTGCCTCTTTTACATCATCAATACATCCCCTTGTAATGATAACAAGCACGTGATATTGTGGACGATTTGGATCTCCACGAAGGAGGGCATTTTGAGCGATTCTGCAATGATTGAATTGTGGTTTAGAATCACAACTTTTCAATTACATATGTAGATACTGTAGTTGTCCGGAGAGCATGAATTATATAGTTTGTAGATTTGTAGGTAAGTCTGACCCGTATCTGACTACGGTATTTACATGTTTTCGGAGCGAGTACTGGATTTAAATTCAAAGAATCCCATAAGCATAGGACTTCCAATTTGTGGCGGACACTGTGAATTTTATACTCCGCTGCTCGAAACTAGCAATGAGCTGGTACTTCTTAGTTCTTGCAAGAAAACCTCTACTGTAGTCTGTAGTGTTTGTGTTTTAACGTTATCATAGCATACGGTATCAAATAACTATTCAAATTAAAACTCAAGCCTCTTACTTTGACACATAATATATGACATGGGCGAAGTGTGCCTTATTCAACGGTTGTACTCGGGCATATGTGTTCCTGAATGTGTCAACCACTCCTTCAATTCCAGAACACGAAGGATCAACGTCCAGATTCTTTAAAAAAATATATATATCTCCATTTTTCTGTAACTATCTCTTTCTCTCTGTGTAAGTGTCTCTCTCTCTTTATTCCTCTCTCTCTCTGTTAATCCTATCTCTCTCTGTCTCTTTTTCACTCCCTCTCTTTTATATAACTTTTTTCCCCTCATTCTACCGTAGTTTTGCTCTATAGCTAATATTAATATCGTTTTTCTTTCCAGTTGATAACGATGACTTCCAACTAACATAGCCTTTCGTTTTAGTAAAGAATTATAAAGATTTTTGGTATTTTATTACAAGAACGAAATCTCCTTTCGGGCCAGGGCCCAGGGGCCTGAAGCCTAGGCCCTAGTCTAAATCCCACAGCTCCTCGGCCCAACTACTGTAGAAAAAGAGCTGCAAAGGGGAAATCAGGGGAAGGCGGGCATTCAAATTCTGGCCCAAATAAAGGGTGTGTGTATGTTGATAAAAGTTATGTAACTTCCTTTGAATTAGTAATTGTGATGATATCTTTCATTTAACTTGCAGAAGAGACCTTTAACTAACAAATTCTTTTAATATTCAAAAGGAATTTGGCTAAACTGAGGGGATTTTGAATTTCCAATTCCACTATTTCTATTGAAAAATTCTGCGTTCGTTTTTGGCGGACCGCCCAGCGAAAATAATGGCGAACCGCCTGTCCACCTGCATGGCGGGTGTGTCAATTGAATTATTTTCGCTAGGCGCTTCGCTGTTTTGCTACAAATAGCGTAGCAACCCCTCTCGCCGGAGAGACGCAGACAAGGGAGAATATTAAAGCACGCTATAAACTACGAATTAATAATAAACACACCACACAAATAAACCTTATTCATAGACAACAAATGATGCGCGAATTCTTTTATGTGCAAACAACTGAAACAACAGTAAAAACGCAACCGAGTTCCAACGTTCCAACATAAATACATTGGCCAAAATGATCAGCACTTGGCCCTCTTGCCTCTATCCGGCTTACCAATCAAAATTAATGGTAAAAAAATTAGAGCACAACTCATAGTCCTATTTATACCCAGTCATAATGTAGCCAGTTCTGACCAAACGTAGCCAAACTTGCTAGACAACACTCACTATAAATAGAGACCATCAACAAACATGTGAAGCACAACTATCCTATCTAATCCAAAGTAAAATATAAAGTCAGGGTTGCAGAGGACCGCGCTGCTAAAGTTTGTTATTGAAATTAAAATCTCTATCCTGTGATCGGGACTGGGACACCACGTAAATGTCACATAAACACTAATATCAGTACAAATATCGAAATAAGAGAGTATGCCAAATATCGAAATCAAAGAGCTCCTTAAATCTTATGAAAACACAGTAAAAGCTAATTTGTTAACACATGGGGACGACTAAATGCCAAAATGCCAAATGAACTAAATAATTAGGCTGTGCGAGCTGCTCGATGATCGGCGATCTGGCACATAATAGAAGAACGCGGGCTTATGAATCCTGCTGATTAAGTCTGACGCTTCTCCGCGCAGCGAAGGCCCGATTTCCCATTTCCCTGAAAAACCATCACGTGAGTATTATAATTAGAGACGGATACATAATAAAACTCAGCATTGCGTCTGGTTGGATACACGTGCATCGGTTATACGAATCAATGGAGTGCCAAAATTATGCGCGGCGAGTAGGTAAAATAATTCGATAGAGTACACAACGCGCACAAAAAAAACCGATTATATAAACAAACCTTGTGCGTGCGACGCGACATCTTCTAACTTCAACTCTGTCCTTCGCATTATAACGGGCTTGGTTCGTGGTTCGTTTAATTTAACATGGCTTCTTGTAGTCGTTGGCCGTCATACGTTCCCGTCTAAAATGTATACGCTTTAAAAGGGAGATTATTGAGCGCTCAGCAAAATGGACCTGATAGGGGAGGGGCGATAACCTCACGCACAACCACCTCTTAACCATCACCATACGTAAATTGTACTTAAATAGACTGGATCAAAACCTCTAGTTTTCTACGCACCCTGTAAGATAGATTGGATTTATGTAAACCCAATTCTTCCCGTACACACTGTTTAAAGAAAGTCATACGAAGCTCGAAGGTTCTGTCTATTCCATTTTCAACTACGTACCTTCTTTCTTCATCCGTTTGCTGATATGTTTTCGTCGTTTATTTCATAAGGCTGCGCCTGAAACGGACGGGTCCTTCAGGCCAGGCCCCGAGCCTAAAATTAAGACATGCTTTGTTCACTGTAAATGTATCGCAAAACATGGAATAATGCGCACACCAAAGGAGAAATAGGCAAAGAAAAATAATGTATTAGTCATTTCAGTGAACTGCAAACTAACCAAACAAAACGTTCACTTTGTTTCCGAAATTTAGGCCAGATAGGAACATTGACATTATACACATTAAAAACAACAACACCGACAGCAAATCCCTACACATCAAAGCAAAACATAGAAACAAACGGAGAAAAACCTTCAATGAAAAAAACCAAAGTTTTTGAAAATCAATCGGACCAAAATGTTGTTCTGTGATGCACGATACTACAGTATATCCACACAATTTCCCACTTAATTTTGACCCGCGTAGCGCCTACAGTAGTTTACTTTCGCCAGCGAATTAGGCAATGGAAATATTTTAGCTGGCGGGTTCGCGGGTATAAATATTTTAGCTGGGCGGGTTCGCGGGTGCAAACATTTTAGCTGGCGACCCGCCTAAGACGAACAGAGTTGCAGGGGAAAAAACATTTTTGGCACGTCTCCAAAGTTAGGGACAACACAAATTGCAGCTCAAAAATTTAGAGAATATTGCTCGGATAAATAAAGGTGGACAAACAATAGCTATACCAATATATATTACTTATTTAAATCATTTTTTGTATGCATTTTTTTATATTTTTATATTTTCATACATAAACTAATTTCACTTGCCCCTATAAACAAGGTATCACGGGTTTCTCTTTGTAGTTTTCTCATAGAAAAAAAGTTGGGATAATTTTTTAAGCGGGACCTTCAAAGACTCGGGCTTATGTCAGAATAGTTCTACAGTTCTTATTTTTTTTATCTGGGACAAGTGCTCGTTACAGGGGAAAGGGTGTAATGCCAGCCGGCCTACCCGCTACATGCTCCCAATATGAAAACACACAAGCGCGGACTCTAACTCGCATAGAGTTCTATATGTTAAATGTGCTTTTCATGCCATGCTAATAATAATAAGAGCCACAGCTTACAAGCAGCAGATTTGCCAACGCAGGATGAACGATCAAATCAGGCTTATATTCCACTTACCAGACAAAACTCGTGTGATTCCCTGTAGTGGGGTGGGATGCGTGCTCCGAAGCCAAACGCAGCAAATTTGTTGCTGCTGAAACAAGAAAAGTTGCGATGTCTTTGTTTCTAGAGCACTTCGGATATTCCAATTCAGCTACAAGCTACAAGCCAGTTCTGTCAAGTGCACTTACGATAGCAAAAGTACAGAAAATATCGTCTACTACATAAACATATTAGGTGTCAACTTTGCTGCGAAGCTTCGTTCGTTATTATTATCACTTACTCATAAGAAAACATAACCCTAACATATGGTAATTAGCCTTAAAGGGAGAGGCCCACGAGAAAAAAGTCTTCCTCAATTTACTTGCACAGAATGTCCGGAATTTCAGAAATATTACTGTGGAAACCGCATTTCTTTGCCCCCTGAAGTCATGTGATTATTCCCCGGCAAACAGTTCGACCACGTACCGTAGTCAGAAACGTTTTTACGGTTTATATCCTTCCGTTGGTATTCTTTCTCTTCATAGTAATGGTTAAACGAATAAAGATCATTCCTACGATTATAAAAAGGCGTGTTTCCAATACTATAATGCCCTAAAAGCGCCAAAATTGATTCTGACTACGGTACCTGGCCGAACAGTTTGCCGGGGAATAACTCTGCGAGTTCTAGGTGCAAAGAAATGCGGTTTTCACAGTAATATTTCTGAAATTCCGGACATTCCGTGCAAGTAAATTGAGCAAAACTTTTTTCTCGCGGGCCTCTCCCTTTAATTAGCCAGCTAATTAAAACTGACCAATTGTAATCTTTGAAGCACTCCCCAATAGACCGAATACTCATTTCCACATCGTCTAAGAATGTGTGCTTCGGTGTTCCTTGTGAAGGTTGAGAGAAGTCGACGGCAAAGGAGAGGTGCAGATTCAAACTGAAACTTTTTATAATTATTTACCTTTTAAAATTAATAGTGTAAATCAAATAAGCTGGACAATCTTCAACTGTACTCAATTCTATACATTTCATACTTCCTAGAAATGTACTGACTCATAGTATAGTTAGTGAAACATTAAATTTTAAGTAGTTAAAGAAGATCCTTCCAGTTTTAAAACAGCAATTTAGATGCTGACACTGGAAATGCTGTGATGTAATAGTTGCCGTAAAATGCTCACTGTGCTAGTTTTTGAGATTCAGTTGTAATAGTTACTTTTACCTAAGCCCAATTGTGATGTTCTTATCTCGGGGCCCATTTTTTGAGGTAACAATACAATGTCGCTCATATAACAAAAGATTTGGGGAAATATCTGCAAAACTATGTAAAGCAGGCCAAGATATTACACTTATATGATACACCTTTCCATTTTTCTTTTACCCGATTGCTAATCGACTACTGTACAACTGGTTTCATTATACCTACATTGCTTTCTCTTCATCATATTATTTGATGCACACCTCGGTGTTATTTAATAAATAAATAAATAAATATGCGACATTCAATAAACTAATAAACTTACCCAAACGAAAGATACTCCAAAAATGAAAATATTGTCAGATCGGAAGATTTGAGGATTTCAAAGGTCCCGCACGACTTTCGACCCGCTTTGTAGTTTTCATTGGTGAACTGAAATCAATCGATATCGCGAGGAAATATTATTTTTAATAACAAATCTTGAAATGAAACTCCTTTTCATGTCCTTTTCATGGGGGCAAATTTGAGATCTCAAAAAGCGTTTAACTTTTTTGAAAATGTGACTTATCTACAAACCAGGATTATTTTTACAGAAAAGAGTCACGATTAATGTTCCAGAAATAAATAAAAGCATTTTATAATCAATTGAAGCCAAGTTATGATATTAAAGCGAAATACCGGCCGGTTTTGGAAACGCTTCGTGAACAACTGAATTATTGTGTATTTATGCTAATTTACTCGGATTTAGCTCGATTTTTTATTCTAATTTAGGTTCATTTGCATAAGCATCCTGGAGCACTCGAGCGTTTCATAAACCAGCCGGTATTTCCCTTTAAGATAAAAAAACTCACATGAAATTTCGCATTTGCACTCCTCAAAGCCAACTGGGTGGTTTGAAATGTGCCCACAATACCTCTTTTGTTCTTTTCGTCGCGGTAATAACAGATAACTTCGAGAAGCCTGGAGTAAGAATAAAGTGATTAACAAAATGAAAATAACAAAATGCGATGTTTTCTGATATATGTGTATGGATAAGTGCTGGCTGTGTCCTTAAAGCGAAATACCGGCCGGTTTTTGAAACACATCAAGTAGACATGCAGCTTTTGCAAATGAACATAAAATAGAATAAAAAATCGAGCTAAATTCGAACAAATTTGCATAAATACGTAAGAATTCAGCTGTCCACTATGTGTTTCAATAACCGGCCGGTATTTCGCTTTAACGATTTTGCATGCTGACCAAAGGGAAACATTTCCATTACATTTAGAAGGAAACTTTTGAATTGAAGAGTATGACTACTCATATGCAATCAAGTTCACGTGGTTGTATACAGTACCCAAAATCGCAAATCTGGACAGCACGATTCTGTTTCGCAGACTATACTAGACTCAGTGGGGATCTTTTCCCGTTAGAGTACCTATCACCCAGTTAGGGATTAATTCCCCACCTCTCCGGGTTATCATTGATGTCGCTCCCCGACAACGTGAACTGTCGGAATCTCATCTTTTCGTGGGGTCGTATGGCCTCAGATTTGTAGATCAAAGAACGCTCAAGATCGTCCTCGACTCGATACATTTGAAAATATACCTGAAACAAACTCTAATTCCATGTCTCTTACCGTGAGTGCGCCGCGCACCCATTTCAATGGGAAAAGCAGAAAGTGGTGAGCCAGAAACGCGCGACAACTACACAAACATTTTTCGGTTTGTATTATGTTGACGTGCCCCTGGTTTGTGGCTTCACTGCGTCTGAAGTTTTAAGTAAGTCTAAGATACCATACACACCTTTGAGAAATACACCACTTTGTATGACTCACCGATGCATTGTCGGGTAATACTTTCTTGGACATATCCTTCACTTCTACTTGAATCATCAAAGGTTGGACATGGGGGCGGAGTTTGGAGGAGATATCGATTAGTGATATGCATTCACCAGTCCTCTCATTGCTAAATGACATAAGCTTTATATCAAATAACAAGTTGACCACCAAGTTTCGTGGTTCGCAGTTCGCATGCTCAGAAAGTCAGTTCGCACGAGAGGAGCTATCGATTTATCCGCAAGCGAAAGTTAGCGGATACCGGATACGGTCCCCTTTACGTGCTGCCAATACCTACGTAATCAAAAGTGGCAGCTCTAAAGTACTATTGCAAGATTAAAGCGAACGGCCTTTTTTTGAAACACATCGAGTAGATCAGCATTCTTATGATGCAGCTTATGCAAATGAGCATAAATTATAATAAAAAATCGAGCTAAACTCGAGCAAATTAGCATAAATACGTAGGAATTCAGTTGTCCACGATGTGTTTCAAAAACCGACCGGTATTTCGCGTTAAGCTTGTGAATGTTCATAACTCTCCACCACCTACATTATCCTCTGCATAAGTGTTCCGCCCATCGAATTCACCACTTCTGATATGAGGAAAGTTGTGTAGCCGATGGGGATTGCATCATCGCCTGACCAATCACAACTGAAATAAAGAAGAAACTGGTGAAACTCTGGGTAGTGAGCGGCAAGAACGCGGCGAGAACGCGGCGACATCGCGGCGCGAAGACTAGGCGGAAGGGTGAAAATTAATGTATGAGCAAATAAAAGGCGAGTTCACCGCCTTCTCTTCTCTAGGTTCGCGCAATCGGCCTCGAGAAATCAATCAATGTTAATTTGTTTAGTGATTTTGGCACTATTACATTATTTCTTCAACATCCAAAACTATTCTACACATCAATTCAAAAAATACGAAGATGAAAACTGACATCTCAATTTTATACGCTTGAGGTCTTTCAAACTGAAACTCAGTCGAGAACAACTCTGGAAGCTCAATTTCTGAGGACTTTTCCAAAACATCCGAAGCAGTGCACTGAAAAGGTAAAGCTAACGTGGTATGGTACCTGGTTTGTGAAGTTGAAGCATATACTGAACATCTGGGTTTCTATGTATGCAAATTGTGCTCCTCCATCTTGAGTTGAGCATAAAATTATGTGGCAACATTGAGGGCTAACGTTAGCTCTTCTCATGATCCCCCATTCCCGAAAAAATATTTCTCACATATGAGTCGTTCTTTGTGGGTATTTTTCTACGTGTTTCACATGCATTACTGATGAGGATCGTTTGAACGTTTTCCTTAGAAAGAACGCCAAGTCTCAACGAGACTATAAATTTTGTCACCGACGTATTCGCGAATAAGTGCACTTTTCGAAAGAAACCCATTTATGATTTTCTCTTCGTCATTCATGGTAAGGTGGCGCTCGATGGTGAAATTTCACAATAACTAACAAGAAGGCCCACAAAAAGGTGCATAATATAGTTGTTTTTTTTCTAGCTGGGAAGATCGATTTATTATATGCTCTACTTCTGGTTCTCATGCTCAATACCAGAGATAACTACTAGATGAAATCCGTAAAGCCATGAAGTTCAGTCATAGCTATGGCTATGGTCCTCAAGGGCACTTCTATGCTGTCTATACAGTTATTTAAAGCGAAATACCGGCCGGTTTTTGAAACGCATTGCGTACACCTGCTTTCTTATGCAGTATATGCAAATGAGCAAACATTGAATAATAACTAGACCCCAATTAAACCCCAACTTGCATCATAAGTGCATAGAATGCGAGTATTTGGGATAAGGTTTCAAAAACCGGCCGGTATTTCGCTTTAATAGCACTCTCAATCCCTACCATATTCCAGGGTCCATGTCTGCCATCTTCACTACTGTAGACAACACAGGTGACATGCCGATATTGCCCAACGTCTGTCCGCAACTGCCTGCAATAGTGGCAAGTAAGTTTAATTGCTCAAGTTTGAGGTTACACCTTAACCCCTTAACGAGTCTAATTGCCCAAGTTTGAGGTTGCACCTTAACGAGTCCTAAGGCTCGGCAAGTGCCTACTGTGCATTATTAACTACGGTCGTCCCCCATGAAGAGAGTACATTGGTATTATAAGTAGGTAAACTATGAGCATAAGGTCTAATGTGCATTCACCAATTAGTAATAATATCAATAGAGAACTCACCTGATTTTAACATTAATATCGACAACTTCTTGCACTCCACGTTTACTGTCGGTGTCGGAACTGTTCCTGAAAATGGAAGAAAACTTAAAATTAATTTTTTTGGAAATGATGATATGAACATGCTGTGTATTCCTCGTGCATGATGCCAAAAAGGGATCTAGTCAAGATTTGGTTCAGTTTCAAATTTGTTAATATTTGGTGTAGATCTCCATATCTAATTCCCATACTTTGTCTTACGTCTCGTCTTATTGTTTCTATTTCAAGTGCTTCTTTTCGTCAAGAAGTCACGTCGGCCCGAGTTATATGTCAGAAATGCAGTCCACAGAGACACTCATGTCAAGTACAAAGGGTTTCTATTTCCAATCAAACCAACATATATTGGTGTGACAAATAATTGTTGTTTGTCTCCATACTATTGTGTTAAAATCTTTGAACCAATCTTGCTTGTTGCCGCGCCCTGCGCTGGTGCGCCACAAGTGCGCCAACTCGAATTTGGCGGCACAACATCGCACCCTAGAAAACGCCCGCCGCCCCGAAATGGCGGGACCTTTTTGCGGTGTGCGAAGCTTTTGTTCAGCAGAATACTACGCAAAGTATTTAATAAATCGACAAACTTTTTCTTCTTCGGTGGCAAAAGTGAAGGGGCTTTGCATGCGCGCCGCATCTCGATAATATTACGAATCCTTACCATATTCATGGTTACCTGCAACGGAATAAAATAGAAGAGTTTACGCGAAAGAGAATCTGGACCATCATCATATGTAGGTACATCTCATTATATAAAGGAGGAGTTTGATTTTTTGTTTGTGTAAACGAAACGGAATAGTATGCAATGCAGTATGCAGTATGATCATTTTAGTAGTATCGCCTGAGTAGTCGCCTCAGGCGGCGTTAGCCGTCTGGTATGTAATATAGGAGCACTGCTATGGGTCAGACACTGTCAGTGGAACTCAAGAAACTTAAGACGAAGAATAAACCAACCAAATATTAGAGCACAGTGACTGTGTACTTGAAAATGAACCCAATGCAATGTCTGCATTTTTGAGTAATCCGATATTTCAATTGACATTACATAACTGGAGTGGAAATTCAACCCTTTGATACAGATTTTGAGCGGGGTTCGTTGTTAGAACAAAGACTAAAATACGTTTTTGAGCTTTTAATTGTGTAGAATCTAGCAGAAAGAAAGTTGAAAGGAAAGATATTTACAAGAGAACTTTTGGGTGAGTCACGGAAGAATTTTTTATTTACATACAAGAAAATAATGCCCTAGATGCAAGCCTAGCTTACATTAGGCAATAGTAGTGTAAGGTATAGCTACTTAGACTTAATCTTAACTTACATAAGGCAAGAGTATTGTAAGGTATAGCTACTTACGCACAACAATCCTAAAGATGTTCGACCCTTATCTATCGTCTAGACCTAGACGTTCGAGAACAAAAGCGACGAATTTCCTTTGGGAGAAAAATTCCAAAATATCTTCTTTTGTTTGTTCTTGAAGCATATTTAAATAGTCGCAAGTGTTTTTCGGTCATATAGAAAGTGAAATCATTTGGACTAGTTTAAGCTAAAGAGACTATAACTGTTGAGCCAAATGGTGTAGTTTGTAAATTTTCGCAGCGCGGTAAAGATAGATAGAGGGATGGAGAGAGACAGTGGGAAAACAGAGGGAAGAAGTGTATCCAAGTTTACCGGAGCAATATTAATATTCAAAACAAATAAAAACAATAAGACAAGAAACAATCAATGTGGCTAGCTCTTGTGTAAGAAATCTGAAGTCGACTGTGTCGCCAGAAACTCACGAAACCCCCATCAATGCATTGAAAATGAGGGGTTGCGAGGGCCTGTCATGTTATTTCACGCATGTTTTCTTGAGGCATTCGTCATGGAGTTGCTTTGTTAGTCGTCTTGTAGATATTGAAGGCAATTGGGCAGCAATTGGGCATATCGAGATGGAATAATTTTAAAGCGAAATACCGGCCGGTTTTTGAAGCGCATCGAGTACATCAGCATTCTGCATTCTTATGCATCATATGCAAATGAGCATAAATTAGAATAATTTGGATTTAAACCTTCCTGCAACACTGCTATGGCTACAGCCCAGGCCTCATTGTCAGTTTGCGGACGGTAGTGTAGATAGAAACTCGCCTACACCTCCGGCACAACAACGCGAAACTCGGCTGGTTCGCAGCGAAAAAAAAGGTTCGCCCAGTTTTCGCCGCGACTTCGCCCAATTTTCGCCAGAATCTCGCCTGGTATGCTCAGAAAATTTGCGGCGCACCATGTGAAATCTATGCAGAAACAGATAAAATGGGTGCGCGGCGCATTCGCTCAATTTTCGACCGGTTTTCGCGTAGTCAGTGCAATCGCCCGGACATTGCGAGAGTCCGGCGAAGACAGAGCGAAGAGCACGGCGAAACCTGGGTGAACCCCCTTTTTCGCCGCGCACCAACCGAGTTTCGTCAGTGAATGGACCAAAGTTTGACAATGAATTCTGCGCGAAGTAGATCATAAGGTGGTGATTATTGATTTGGTCATTGAAGACCAATTAAATAGTCCACCATGGTGTACGGATATGCTCGATTTCCACTCATTAGTCATTTCGGGAATTTCTAACAATGCTTTGCAACTAGGCACAAACTACACCTAGGACATATCTTTGTTTATAAGTAAAATTATCGCACTCTAGTTTTAAACTTTGGTATATTTACATTGGAAATGATACTTTTGTGGCAAACAGAGTTTGTCCAAATAAGTAAAATGAAATCCAACGAATGCATTAAAATGACGCAAAAAAAGTGAGACTAGAATGTAATACGAATGTAGGAAAAGTACTCGATTGGAAAGTTTCATGATTATTATGTACAAAGATTGCCGTGCCGCTGTTTCTTCTGCGCATGGGATTAGCCTTGTGGTTGGATTGCAATAAACAAATCTTTGCTGAATTAATGACCAAAAATTGAGAACGTTTTTCCACTCGGTAGATAAAAAGTCTGCGCGGGGTACATGGAACAATTGCATAGTAAGAAAAATAAGCACTATATTAGGTGACCAACCCATCAAGTGTCGTTTGCTGTTGAAACCCCCTATCGAATATGTAGATCCTATGACACCAAACAGAGTTCCCAAAAAATCTCAAATCGTTGATGATGAATCTCCAAAGTTACTCACAAAAAAAGCAGCAAGGCGAGCGCGCCAATAGTGCGCCAACAGGGACATCGTGCGCGCACAGGGTGTGTGCGGCACTGATATGGCCCTTTTTGCTGCGTTTTGCGTTGATGTGACCTGGGATTTATTATCCTCCGGAACGACTGAGTCGTATTTATGGCGGCCATCGTCAACAAAAGATACTGTTGCCAAAGCAGTATTCCCAGAAAGTGAGAAAAAGAACACCGCAAGCAATTAGAGTATCTTTTATTCAATGTAATTTAACGCCATTCCTTTACTACGGAATTCCCATGGCGTAAGTGGTTTGTTTACCTCAAATATTGTGTGACAATTGTAGTTTGAAAACATTCAAAAAAACCTGAACTGAAAGACTAATAGTGTGAAGAGAAGTAACAATGAACAGCACGGGAAAGCTATTTTGTCTGAAATTGCTTTTAGTGCAGTGCCTAAAATTTCTATTTACGAAGTTCTGGGTTCTGGGATGGTGTTTCCATGGGTAATTGTCATTTTATATTAGTTGAAATGAAAATAGCGCGTCACTATTGGATATAGGAGGTTGTGCTTGAATATTTTAGGAGCACTGGTGGGCCTGCGCCTGCGCATTGAACTAAGCACTCCTCAGGCGCGGAGCGCGGGCATGCGAATCCGCGTCCGCGGGAAACATGGTTTTTTGACATGGGAAAGGCGGAGACGCCGAAGAGAGGGCGGGGCTTGTTTCTCTCTGTCTCGAATATTCCAATGCAAATTGGTAATCTTTTCCCGCGGACGCGGGTTCTCCTGTGCGCCTGAGGACCAGAGCGCACTCAGTATCATGTTTTCCAGTACAGTGGAAGCGTCGCTTGTGGTTACAAATGTAAGCTAACAATACATATTCTTGGAACTGCTTCCTGAGTATGAATTACATAACCGTCTGCAGGTAGAATAAATTACTTTTTGGACACTTTGGACACAGCGTAACTATAAAAAGGAAGAATAAAATTGACCCAAACGACTTTTGGACCAACCAATATACTTGATGACATTCTATTTTGATTGGGTACTTGCACATGTGGACGGCGGCGAGAAAGAATACAACTTTTTTGGAATGGAAGTACGGCTTAGCAGAGAGGTTGGACTTCAAAAGAAATGCACAAACATTGCATACTGACTGGAAAAAGGAAGATCTACAGGGGTATAGAGCTTACAGCGAAATAGCGGCCGGTACACCGTCGTTCTTATACATACAGCGTATGCAAATGAACATAAATTGGAATACAAAATCGAGCTAAATTCGAGCAACTTTGCATAAATACGTAAGAATTCAGTTGTCCACGATGCGTTTCAAAAACTGGCCGGTATTTCGCTTCAAGAAAATATTCGCAAGAGAAAAATATGATGGTTTTATTCGAATTACTAGTACAATCTACCAGCCTCAAAATAGAACCTAACTATCTAGCGATATGTTTCCTAGTTGAGCAATTTACCCTAGAGAAAAGGTTCCATTTATAGAAGATGTGGGTATGGCTGTCTACAATGAAGTTCCTTAGATTTTACTGTGATAGCATTCAGAAGTGTAAACAACATTAAAGAAGACATATGCCGGAAACGATTCCTGACTACTTCCTATCAAAGGCACGCAGTTATATTTCGGATGCATACCAATACTCGGAGTCGGAGAGTTAATTCGCCGAAACTTTCTTGAGGTACGCGCCCTAATTGAAAGCCTAATTGAAAGCCTGGTTGGCCTGAGCATTAGTCCTTTTGTAATCCATGTCCCGAAAAGAAAGCTGAAACAATCGCGCAATCATAGAAGCACAGTAAGCAAATTTTGGATATGCGCGGCAGAAAAGCTGTGCGCCAGATCGTCGCCGCGCACAACCGACAAATAAATATAGCAGAAAAGCCATAATACGGAAACAAAGACGGAAGCAATATTTTTGTTGTCTATCACTCCAGTGTGTGTCCAGTGAAGGCCTTTCCATACATTCACAAGGGACCCATCTACAATAGGCTCCGCCCACTGACATGACCCCCGGGCAGATGTGTTATAGAAAAAGAAATATCACATCAAGTATCTCCATATTAAATGACTTCCTGTCTGACAATTTATCTGGGAATATGTAAGTGCTGAGCTGGGAAACGGACCTTGCAATTCATGGCTAGACGTCGAGCAGTTTGTCACTCCTACCGCTCAGGACCACTGCGGAACAAGTCATAAGCCAACATTGAAATTCTATTTTCACCCTTGTATAAAGGTGTAAGCTCTTGAGGCGTAAAGATTTACTTATTTATTTATTTATTTAAAAAGAAGTTATAAACATGCCTACGAGTTTACGTGTCGATGTGTGCATGACGAGACTAGTAACAAGCAAGCATACTACACCTTGAAAATCTACTAACCATGTCAAAAAATAACTAAAAAAATAATACCAAAGAAGTTGTTGACTTTGTGCGTGCTTGAGCTGTAGGAATATAAACATACACAAATTGAAGTGATATATCTTCGAGCTTTAGGCTTTAGTCGGGGAAACTAAACTAACTAATCTTTTTATACCAACCTAACAAACGTAAGAATTAAGAATATCACTTATAATAAGATCTTTGTCCAATCCCATGCTGGAATTACAAAAGCTCTCATAATATGGAGTCCTGTTTCTTACTGCCGCGTCGTTTCTACAGGCACAATTAATTAAACATTCGAATAATATGCAACCAAAATATGTAATTATGAGTTCAGTCACTCTTATTAATATGCAACCGGCTATGCAGGGCAAACAGATTCCCATTCCTAGTGAATAATTGTGTGGTGATTTATATGTATAAGTGCCTCCCCTGGGACTTCGTTCCATTCTTTTCAGTTGACATCTTTTATAGGAAGAAAAGTGAACTCTGAGGGGAATATATATAGCATTGAGATGAAGGTTTGGGGACTCCGTGTCTTGATCAACGCAAAGTGCATGGAATCGCTTCACGGGTGCGCGGAAGCTGCGCGAAAGGTGTACAATTCCGTGGCACCCGCGGTACAATCGCATCTCCGAAAAGAGAGCCATCTCGTCGCAGAGCTCTCTTTCCGTTTTTGGTACCGGCGCAATCACGCGAGGCTCATCAAGGAGCGGTAACAAAACATATTTGAAGTCCCATGTACTCAAATCCTTCCAGCACTGTATTTGCGACAGGGGTAAAAGATACGTCCCACTTTCGTATTTTGAATTGCAAAATTTTTCTTTGGGTAAATAATTATTTTCTTTTAAGCTGGGCACATTTGTTTTCAGCAAACTTATTTTTAAATCAGAATGGATTTTCGGGAACCTTTAAAGGGAATATGTAGGCGCTCAAAATGAGCAAAACAACTGCGAAACTAGAGTTTCCACACCAGACATGAATTTAAGTAGGCGACTGAATATGTAAATTCGAATATTCTCATTTGCATGCAAATATGTCGCTGTTGCAAGCTATATGCCGATGTATGCACACATATGCTAAATTTTTGCTCCATCAGACCTGCCGTGTAAGCCAGGGTGGCAGTAAACGCGTTTACTATGGAAAAGGTGAACTTTGAAAATCATTTTCTTTTAAATGGGAAACTTTTAACAATTTTTGTTGTTGTTTCCTTAATGAGGAATACACATTCTATTAATACAGCTTAACTTCAAAAAGGGCATACATATACCCTTTAACTTTTTTTCAGCAATGGTATGGCAATAAGCAAATATAATCGGAGCTGAACCATTGCATAAGTCAAGGTCAATGTGAACTTTAAAGTTCAGTTGATGACCCATTTTTTCCCCCAATTACCAATCGCCGCAAGAATTCAAACGTCCTACTTCTTATTCAACAAGGTATAGTCCTTTCTGTGAAACACCTTGACACGCACGATTGCCATTCTAATGTGCATCTGTTATATTCGCTCTTACGGTAGTATCGTGTACTGCCCACAGTATATTGAACTGAAAACACACAATATTGTTTTTTTTTAGTTTTTACGGTCCACACTCAAATTTGTGTTCAAAAAAATCCCTTCTAATCTTTCAGTTGTTTTCTACATTTATTCACTGTAGCATATATTGTAAGGTTCCAATGTGCTCTGTACAGCCAAGCGTTCTCTCGCGAATATTATCCCGATTATGCACATTAATTTTGATTTCACTGCGTTCCATTTTCCCATTGTGTCCCAGACTAAGTGTTCTCTGTGTGCACTGTCCGCTTTGGCCGGTTGGTCTGTCGTTTCTCATACTTATTTCCTCTCTCCGTTCTTTCTTCTCACTTTCTCTTCATTCTCAATGCACCCGGACTGCCCTCTATCCTTTCTCCCACTCGCGTAAATCCCCGCTCACTGTTTCATTCTTTTTCCAAATTTCTTTGGTCCCACCCGTTCATCTTTGCTTTCTCTAGCATTTCCATTCGTCCTTCTCTCTCTGTTCTCCACCTCTGCCTCTGTATGTAATGTAGTCTGACTGAGTCCCTTTCCAATGCATATTCCTGACGCTGTGGTTGCACTTCAATTCTTCCTTGGTTGCTCTAGTTTTTCACCAAAGACTTTCTTCTGACTTCCTCCTAGAAACGTCTGGTCAAAATTCAAAATTCGAGCTTCATTCAGTTTTTTTTTCATTTAGTTAGGCCATGAATGAATTTTCTGTTTATTGACATTCCAGATCCAGATTCGCTGATTCGCTCTGTTTCTTCATTGGTCATTTAGATCATGAATTTTACGTTTTTTTAAACCTTGTATTGGTCATTTAGTTCATTTAGATTTTCCGTTTTTTACCTTTTCAAGTGTGTGAGGTACTGTTGTACAGGTCGTTGGTTTGTAGTTTTGTAGTTTAATTTCAAATGTCGCTTTCTAAAACTATTGACTGACTGGTGCTTGGTACCTAGCATGACAATTTGAATCTTGTGTGATTCATCATTCCAATAGTTTGTGCGATTTTGTGGTCAATAAGGACGGACCGTTAGCAGTGAAACTTTGAAGTGGAGTTTTTAGACGTTTTCTTTGTGATTCTGATTCGTGTTTCAGAACTACTCATTGAATGAGTGAATCTTTTAAAATGGTGATTGAGTGACAATCACTATGTTATTGACGGCGTGACTTAGCAAACATTGTTAGGGCGCATTCGAGTTGGACATTTTCCGGAAAAGAAAAGAAAACTTTTGGTTCGAGATGGATTTCACCAGAAAAGAATGCAATTGCCACGCATACACATGCAAATGATCGATTGATTTTAGTTTCAATTACGGTACAATTGCATTTTCGACAATTATTTTGCGTGCATTATTTTTTTTCTGGGTGTCCATCTCGAACCACTTTTTTCTTTTCTGTTCCGGAAAATGTCCAACTCGAATGCGCCCTTAGTGTTATTAATCCCAAAATCAGTTGGTACTTCTTACTTCACACTCTATTGTCACGCCTGCGGCTTGTCTGGTCTTGCTGGCTGGTCAAGAGCGTAACATGCATATAGTTAAAATAACGCATGCATGGCTTGAACTTCGGAATCTTTTTTGTGACTGAGTTATAACCTCATTGTTGTTCTGCCTTAGCACTTTGCAGTCTTTAATTAACTATCTGGATTTGATATTGATTTATGCTCTCTGTTTAAGATCCATATCTATATACTAGTAAAAATGTCGTATTCCAGGTTACCCACCCACTATGTGGGACAACGTGTGGGACGTGCAGTACTGGCTGCCCAGGAATGTTTCATGGAGTCAGCTTCCCTCTAAATCCGCTGATCTGATCTACCCCGTCTATTACGCGCTGCCTATTTTGGTTTTTCGAATTTTCTGGGAATCGTTTGTAGGTGAGTGGTGATACTTTCACATTGTTTATTGTAAAGGTCTTGTTTTTTGTTGTGACCATTCCGTCTGTGTAGAACGTTGCTATCGAAACTAATATGCAAAGCAACACGTTTTGAAATGTGTCCCGGTTTTATGCTAATTAGAATTTCCCGGCTGTCAGTATGGTGTCTCCAGGGTGACGGAACACGGAACCAATGGAACCATCAAACACTCTTGGTCACTAACCACGGTTTTAATTGTTTGCACTCTTTCGGAGCTTGAGAAACAGTGTATGAGAAATGCGCATGCGCACAAAACTTGAAAACGTGGGCTTCATTGAAGGTAGTTTATGGAGAATGTTCCCTGTTCATTTTGCTGTATATTGAGGCTAGAAACGTGCTTGGAATTTAGAATCGTAACCCCCATTAAAAATATGTTGGTATGTTAATGTTATTGTATGTTTCTTAGCTTCTTACGTATTTTAGCGCAATGTACTGTGCCTTCAATGGCTCCTTCTTATGCCAAAAAAACTAGCCCTTGGGTACCAAGCATGTTAATGCTTGTCATTTCCTTAGTGCATTAGTATTAGGCTTTGCTTTCGCTTATCTCGTAATGGTCATGTCGAAACGTGGTTATGACTCCTTTTGCCATCTCTTTATACTTGATGAGTCACCTCTAGAATGTGGGGTCCTTGGACTAGGCACTCTGAGACTTTGTGGTTTGTCGTCTGATTTCTGCTCTGTAAACATTGACAAAACATGCAGAGACATGGGAACTAGGCACTTGGTATGGCAATTATAATTGCTTGCTGACTATTGGGAAATTGAGAATGCCTAGCTATAGCTAAGGAACAGTAACAGTCTGACACTGCCACTGGGCACAAAGTGGTGTGTAAGTTCAGTCAGAACACGTCAGTCAGATGCATGTCAGACCATCCCAGATATTTCAATTTTGTGTTATAAGTTGTGTAATATTATCGGATTTATTTTGAAAATTACACATTTGCAAAGCATATACACACGCCGCAATATGAATAACTGTGAGAATTATCCAACGTTTCAAGAATTATTCTTATTAACTCTGTCAGAATAACATAGAACGGAATTGTGCCAGAAAATTGTTGCATAAAATTTGGACCAATATTCGAGTTGTTGCTTGAATATTTCGATGTAAAGCGATATGTTGCATGACTTTGCCATATACGTACAACCTATTCGGAATCGTTAGAAGAGCGTATATTTGGCCGTTGTGTATTAGTTTCTCGCTTTATATACTAATAAAATACGCTCAAGTTGAAAATTTATTCAACTTACGGCAAATATTCTAATTGTCAGATTTTGCATGACCTTGCCATATAATAAATACTTTATTCGCATACACACAAAAAAACATGCAAAATAAAGTGCTCGAAAGAGCCGGAATCCGGAATACGAAAAGGTAGATTTGTGAACTGAACGACGGACCAAGACCAGAACATTGTTAACACTTGTGCGACATTGTATGTTCGTAATAAATGTTATGTTATGTTAACATGCATATTTCAGGAGTTTCTCTAGGACACTGGCTCGGTTTCTGGAAAGGCCCGGTGCTCTCCAATTGTGTAGACCACTTACTTGGCGGTTTTACGCAGTAAGTATCTTTTTTTTTGTTATTATTTATTTGTTGTGTTATTCGTTCATATAGCGCGTATTTCAACGCCCGTATTTGTTTTTACTTTCTGGCAGCTGACGAGCTGACACTAAGATATGCATTTATCATAAATTTAGTGCATGTACTATTTGGATGTATTACTACAGGCTTGTAGGTCTGCTTAAAACATTATTTTAAATAATGGTCATTTATGCGAACGTGCATGTAAGTGAATGCAAAAATTTCATTATCACGTTAAAAATGTTTAAAGGTCATTTAGAATAGAAGGCTAATGGTAAATTTTATATTGTATTAATTGTAGCAAAAAATGTATATTTGTTTTTTTTCAGGAATACACCACAAAAACGGGTACTTGAATGCTTTTGGAGGTTCAGTTTCTATACGGCGGCTTTTGCTTTCGGATGCACAGTCTTATGGGTAGATTTTGTTGAATTATATATCTGTTTCCGATTATTACCATTTTTTATGTTGGTGATATGCTTTATATTTTTAGGAACTGATTATCCTCCTGTTTCTAGTGTTTGTCATTTCTTTTGATTTCTATATTTTATGTTTTTGTTTGTTTGTTTAAGAGCGTTTATTCGACTCTAAGTAAGAGCAATGTGAGATATGAGATTTAGATTTAGTTTTATTTTCCAACAAAATTATTTTTGGTGTTTTCAGACCAAATCCTGGTTGTGGGATGTGAAACATTGTTGGATCGGTTACCCGTTCCACCAGGTTGATCAGGCTGTTTGGTATGTACTTTGTACTTTGTATTTTGTACTTTGACTTTTATTATTGTTGTTATTGCCAGACATTTTGCTGAATTTTGCTGATCTCCGTTCGCTAGACACTTGTTATTGTTTTGCTCTTGCTGTTTTTTTACATGATGAGGTGAGGGGTTTACGCGGACGCTGCCAAATTCCACAGAAATATGGTTCATTTGAATATACAGTTAAAGCAATATAACGGCCGGTTTTTGAAATGTATTTTGGGCAACTGCATGCCATAAGTTGCATACGAATGAGTATAATAGTATAATTAGTCTAAAAAATCGCTCAGTATCGTTCAGTTATTTGCATATACTAGATAGGGATAGTGTTCAGCATACGTTTCGAAACCGGCTCTTATATCGCTTTATTCACTTTGGAATGTGTATTGTCAGTTAGTATGAGTAGGAAATGAAGACAACCTTAGGAAGTTAGGAGGATCATTTATTTTAAAAACTGTAACACTTTAAAGTGAAATACTGACCGGTTTTTGAAACGCATCGGGTACACCAGCATTCTTATGCAGCTTATGCAAATGAGCATAAATTAGAATAAAAAAATCGAGCTAAATTCGAGTAAATTAGCATTAATACGCAGGAATTCAGTTGTCCACAATGCGTTTCAAAAACCGGCCGGTATTTCGCTTTAAGATAATTGTGGATCTGCGAATTTCTTTACCCATTTATGTCATCAAAAAATATCCTCCGAAAGTGGTGATATGTGGGTTTTATGCACGTTTACGTTTTTGTTCACATTCCGGCTGTTTTCAGGTGGTACTATATGATCGAGACGGGTTTCTACTACTCCCTTCTCATTGCTTCTGTTTTCGACAGAAGACGCTCCGATTTCTGGCAATTAATCTTTCATCATATAGTCACGGTCGGACTACTCTCCGTTTCGTGGATTATCAACTTTGTTAGGGTTGGTTTTTATGGAATGTACGTACTACACTGTTAGAGCTAGACTAGGAGCTTCTAGCTTCTTTCGGTTTTTTTTTTACCAATTAGAGTTCCTTTTTTGATATACGTATTTTTGTGTAAACGTAATGTATCAGAGGCACGTTTTCATGGGCGGTCAAAATTGTAGTGTTAATTGGGTCGCGACAGATTGTGGTGTATACTAGTACTAGTGAACGAGTGAACCGAACCGCGAAATTCTATTTATTGACATACGTTCACGTAACTCCTTGATATATTGCATTTAAATAGTAAATGGAATAGGTGTTACAAATGCCTATTTATCTATTTTGGGGGTTTCGCTTTTTTTTCTCAAGTTTATTTCTTGTTTTATTTTAATTATGTTCCATAATTTTAGGTTGGAACCCTGATTCTGATCTCGCACGACCTCTCTGATATCCTCTTGGAGGGCGGAAAGTTGGTCCGTTACGGACGGACATCGAAAATAGCCACAAATATAGTGTTTGTGCTCTTCTTGGCCAGGTACGATTATTAACTTATTAATATAGTTTTCAAATGGCGAATAGTGTAGGATAAGTGAAATGCCTGTGTGCTAGATAAATACAAACGACTTATGGCTGGTTAGTTTGTAACTTAGCATTGATGTGCTTGGTGAATAGTGCAGCGGAAATCATTGCTAGAATATAGTATATTGTCTATGTACATATTTATTTCAAATTTTTGGTTTACTAGAATTCATAGTAAGTGAATCGTTTATGTTTGTCTAATTGTGCATATGTTCACATCATAGAAGGGTTTTGAATTTTGCTAGAATTTCATTCTTTGATTCTTTCTGATTTCTTTCCAACTTCCAACCAACGAACCACCAAGTTGCCAGTGCTTTACGTATTACGTTGCTAGTGTTATCTGTTATCTGTGTATTATGGGCTTTATACTTGCCTGAACCTGAACCAACGTTTCACTTTCCAACACCTTCTTGTTTATGGCATTGTTATCACCATTCCCACTCATCTCAACACTTTCTTTCTCATTTTATCACTATATATAAACCCAAGGGTTAAGGCGCTTTGTGGTTCGGTGTTTAGTTGACCAGTGAGAGTGAGGGATAGAATTTATGTAGCGTTGGAAAAACCTTGATCTTTGAATATTTCGGGGCCTTAGAACTTGCTCAGCCTAGTTGATGTTCATGATAAATTGATGCTGCAATTAGAAATACAATTTTGCCTGCGAGCTAACATCTCTAAATTCTAAATGTGCAGATTAAGTAGCCGCAATTTTTTTTTGTGGGCGAAGTTAAAGAAAACTAATTGCTTAATAATTTCTTGAGCGAAAGTGAGGGAAATTTAAATTTTATGTTGGAGGTTGCTAATTAATATTTTCTTTATTTCCAGTTGGCTGCTGGCCCGTCTCTGCTACTTCCCCTTTGTGGTGATCCGGTCAGCTGTGTTCGAGGCGGCATCCCTCATACAACCAGATTATCAGATATTGAACCCATTCCAGGTTTGATTTACTTGACTACAGACTACAAACTACGCATATTATTTTGTTTTTACAACTTTAGCTTTATTGTCTCGTTCATGTTTATTTGTAGTTTTTTTTCAGTGTTTTGGTCAGTATCAGTAAGTGTAATACTGAAGTTAAGTGTTATCTCGTAATAGGATGTTTATGCGGGAATGTGTCAGTGCACAGGAAAACTACGTAATTGCGCGACACATCACTTTAAATCAAACCTGGCTAATGGTTGTCTTTGCAGATTCCCTATGTGCCCCGCATTGTAATTCTCATGTTGGTCGCCCTCCTCGGACTTCATATTTTCTGGACACAAATCATTGTCAGGGTATGTTTGCATATATATATATATATATATATATATATATATATATATATCTTTATTAATGCGAAATTAAAGAAAATAAAGTTAAAAAAGTGAGGGCTGCGCAGGCTATAAGAAATCCATACGCAATTCTTGTTATGACTCAACTTCTCAACCAGTTTTTTGCTTCATACATTATAAACATCGAAATAATATAATTTGGAGGTGTATATTGATTGGAGGATAGAAATCCATGTAATTTTCAGTGGGTGGGAAAAGATAAAACATAGTGTTCCGTGGTAAGTATTCATGTGTTAACAAATGACGGAAGTGCTTGACAGTGTGAATTTGTTAGCTAGTTGCTCCGTTCGTAAATGAAGAGGTCCTCCTCCTGTGTTACTTTTCAATCTCTCTCGAAAAAATCATAGATGTATGGAATTTGGGATTGGTTCCTGATATGGTCAAGCCAGAGTGGCTATGCCCAATTTACATCAAGTCTAGAAGATATTTGTCATTTTAGATTATTTTCTTCCATTCCATTCCAGATTGTGATCCGCACCATTACGGAAGGTGAAGCTGCCGATGTCCGGTCAGATGACGAGGACGAGGAAGAACCAGAGGACAAGGTATACTAATATAGCGTGTTCTGTGGTGTAACTGGTAAGGGGTTAGACTGTCGAGCGGGAGGTAGCGGGTTCGAATCCCGCCCTGGCTGAGTATTTTGTAATTAACTATTGTACTTTTACTTTAGTCCTTTTTTGTACGTTCTGTATAGTGTCCATATCATTGTATAGTGTTCATATCATTGTAATAGTGCATTTGTGCATTGGCCTACCAGAAAGAAAATCATATGCTGCAGTTGCTGCATTTTCGTAATAGTGTACGACGTGTAACGTTTGCAAATGTACATATGCCAAAAGAAACTACCAATGTTACGTTTGCGTTTTGCCTTCGATCGAGTAACTAAGTAAGTACTGGAAAAATCGGCTAGTTTTTCAACACGGTAATTTTTGGTTCTTGATATTTTGCAAATTGGAATTTATAATTTATACTCACATAGTAGGACGTTGGACAGTGCGTTTCGTTTCCTACTAATATAAATATTTAGAAAGCGGATGAAGCGCGGAGGAAGAAATTCCGTCGAAAGGCTGACTAGATACCGTATTTGGCATCGGAAGCGAAGAGGTGATGAGGTATTTGATATGTACTGTAATTCGAGAACAACGCCCCGGGGAGAATCCGAGGAGATGGTGTGATCCATAGAAACTTAGAAACCTATCCCATAGCTTTAGCATACGGTATACATCGAGTTCAGTATATTATGTACAATAGGTTTATCATGCGGTGTCCGTAAAACATTTAACTAGATTGTATGTGAACATTTTGTACTTTATTATCTAAACAGATTGTGCTTCGTTTTTATAATTCACGACAAGTTGGGTCAGTTTGAACATCGAACTCATTGCTGAACTTTGTCCATTCATATCTATGAGAGAAACACATATCAGCATGCATGTATGGTCGATTTTTTTTAGGATTTTGTAGGTGAAGAAATATTGCTTAAACTCACATTTGTATCATACTGACTTTGTTATATGTTTTGTAGTTTGTAGTTTGTACTCTTTCATCCAATAAGCTTATTTTGTGATTTTATTTAAATTCAAAATTCAACTCCAGATCTCACTGTTTGTGTGTGATCGTTGGGACATTTTTAGATTTTTAAATAATTGTCTAGGGCGCATATTTTACTATTTCCCTCGTTTCATGTTTCACAATGGAGATTTTGTATGAATGTTTGACTTTGAGCGGATCTTTCTACTCTTCGTTGATATCTCTGCATTCCTTACGGTTTATAGAGTCTGCAATTTAAAGCGAAATACTAGCCCCTTTGGAAAATTTGTATATGATCGCAAATCCTATGTATGCTATGCTAATTTTGTACGATCGTCCACGGCAATCGTACAAAATTAGCTTAGGATACATAGGATTTGCTTATCATATGCAAATTTTCCAAAGAGGCTAGAAATTCGCTTTAAGGACATTTGTTTACTAGCTTTATTTTTGTATTTAAAGGGAAGGTGTGGTGGTTTCGATTAGCACGTGACACCGATGTGCACTTTATTAGTTTACGTGCTAATTGTTTCCAGAGCATTATATCAAATTAACCAGCCAGGTCTCACTTACCCCTTTAAACTTATCAGCTTCGCTTTATGTTTTATATTTTTAACGGATCCGAAAATGCTTTAACCGAATTTTCAACTTCTAGTCTAATAATATTAAATTTTGGTTCATAGTTGGTTGTTGACTTATAATTGTTTGTGTTTATTTTGGTTTACTAATTTGCTAGTGCTTAATAAACGTTTTTTTTAATAATTAGATTTCTTCGAAGCACGGGCTGAAAGATTAGCAGTTTGCTTCTCGTTTGCATTGTGTACCAAAAAATTGACAGAATACTCGGAGATGGAGCAAAAAATATTTATGTTTGCCGGAAATTCGAGCGAAATGCCTAGAGATCATATTTTGCGCGGCTCCTCCCTCGCACACTATGTGTGTGCCGGGACGTCGCCGCTCATTGTCAGATAAAATGCTAAGGCCCGTCTAGGATATGACATGAAAACACCTTTTTCACAGTTTCCCAAAATGCTTCTCTTATGTCTTGGCACATAATTAGCAGTACAAAAGGTGTTATAACATTTCCCGTTTCAAATGAAACATAATAAGATTGAAGCATTGCATTATAGTCTACATTAATAAATCCCATATAGGAACCCCACATGAGATTGTAGAAAAATATCGAACAGAAATCAATAAATTGATCGATAATAGCGAGAATTGCACAGTTGAGTTCTTGCTCCAGACGTGTACGGTACTCTGAAAAGGGTTTCTTTAGGTAGATGAAGATGTTTTAATTTGGTGTGTTACCAGCTGACGCTCATGGCGTAGTGGTTAGAGCAGTTGCTCACCCCAAACGTTGGGAGGGTTCAATACCCGCGTGCGACTGATTGCACTGACACTAAGGGGTGGTGGAATGTTACAAAGGACATTCCTAGCTTGAATCCTTTAGAGTAATATTCAGAAGGATTACTTAATTAGCTGGCTCTGTCTACTCTATAGTCTATGATTGCTTGTTTTCACTTGTCACTTGAGTCACAAGTTGAATTCTATTTTCTATTTCTTATTGGCAGTTTGGGGGACCGGGAGAAGAAGCCGTATAGATTCTTGTAACCATAACGATATATAACGAAGTGGTTGAGTTGGGACATATGCAGGGAGTACGAGAATGAGAGGTTCAGAGATTTGATTAGGTGAGATATAAAGAGAGATAGAGAGCGAGATAGAGAGAGACAGAGAGAGAAAGTAACAAACTTTCATCGTGATCCTCTTTCTCCTCTGCTTTCTCCACATATGGTCGGTATTCGGTTTCTCCGCTCAACTGTAAAATGGCACTGACCGATGGGATAACGCTGGAATCTGAAAAGAAATGAACTACTTAGGACGATTGCTAAGCACTCTGTTAATGAACTGCGATTTCGCACCGGAAAAGTGGGCTGTGCGTATTCGCGCAGCACACTTTCCAAATTCGCATGGGCAAAATAACGAAAAATGGCAATGTTTCACAAATAGTTCTTCATAAGTATTCTACTTCATGTGGATTGCGTGCTGCTAGTTATGTTAAAAGTAAAATGGTTATGCAGCTCTGTAAACAGTAAACTAACGGAGAGTGGGCGTAGTGTGAACGGTTCTCATATTTGTTAGATTGGAGCTTATAATGATAACTGCATGCAGATCCGCACAGCTTTCCTGAGTCCGGTTCTATCCCTGTGCTTACCGTGTCTTCCCATAAATGTTCCTTTCGGTTGGATTCGTTTCCATTTTTTGTACAATGACCACAACGTAAATCCATTCAATAAACACACTATTGGTGCAAAGAAAATACATTCCAAAACCATATCAATTGTGTCGAAGATGGCTGCCGACTGAAACAACATGGAGGTACACAACGCGAGACACCGCGGTTGTGCCGCTCAATGCGGTAAACCAATGCGGGGCGGCGGACCCAAATTCACGTCCCAAGCGGTGGTGTGCCATAAGTGCGCAAAAAGTGACAAATTCTAGTTGGAAGCCCGCGACACATTTAAATAAAAAAAAATCACCTCTTCATTTACCATGCTGAGAAGTTCAATACGATTGTCTGCAAAATTATTTATCAGTAACTATAACGTTTATTTAGCGTTTTATTTGTCGAGCAAGACAGAAAGTGCTCACTGCCGAGGCCTAAGTATGTATAATGTGACTGAACTTGTACTTGACATCGTAAAACCGCTCACCTTCATATTGACTTCTGCAGCAATTATCTGTGAAAGGAAGCGCACTTGTCACAGGAACAATCCATGTCAGAAGAATCACGATCCATTTGAATACACGATTACAAATCTGAACGATTTTTTTTAATATGATTATTACAGTACATAGTTAACCCCAGCTTTTTGGATGGTTTTAAATAAACAATATTTCAAGCCTGAATGGACAACCCTTTGACATACGGTACGAGATGGCCGCCGCAGAGCGGATAACTCGCGAGCGTTATGCGACGCACAAATTGACTCTTGCGAAGTTTCCGGCTTCTACTCTAAATAATAATGACCCACCCACGCATAATTGTGAAAAGATAAAACGAGAATCGCTTTATCAACAGATTGGGCAATTGAATTCAGCACTATCACATAGGCAAGGTACCATTCCAAAGCATTGGTTAGAGTTGCGAGTGGCTGGAAATATTCAAACGAAAAGCAATTAAAAATCCTTTAGGAAATATCGGAAACTAATATAAAAAAAACTTTCAACCCCTGCCGGTTTTCATAAACCAGAAAACCAAGTGCTACCATAATGGGGTTAGAATTCAACTTTGTATCTTCTTATTATGAAACAAATTTCAGGTTTCGATTGAAACTCACGTTAGCTGTATCTGATTATAGCATAGAATTCTTTGCACAATATAGTAATTTCTTGAAGCATTTCACTATGGCAAATGGTCGGGCAGTCGCAGGTTAACTTTTGACCTCGGGGAAACAATTACCATTTTGATTAAGCAATCACTAGCTTGAGGCCTGAAGCATAAGGGTTCACAACACGTTAAAGCGAAATACCGTCCGGATTTTGAAACACATTGAATACACCGGCATTCTTATGCAGCTCATGCAAATGAACATAAATTTGAAAAAAAAAATCGAGCAACTTTGTATAAATGCGTAAGAATTCAGCTGCCTGCGATAGCGTTTCAAAAACCGGCCAGTATTTCGCTTTAATAAATAAATATCTTATTATATAAAGGAGAAGAGTTTGTCACGGGTTTGTTTTTATGTGCACAACGAAATCCCTTCATAAAGAAAATTCTTCGATCGAAAGAGAATACAAAATCTTTGTCGCTGGCGAGATTCGAACCCACAGCAGCACACAACCTCTCGATTCACAGTCCGACGCTCTACCGGTTGAGCTATGCTAGCTTTTATAGGGGTAGCAATATGCTCTACATAAGCACCGTCAATGGCAAATTTGCATGGTAGCATTAGTCGAGTGGAGATCCAAACTGATTATTATACGTTTCCACAATCAGAGACGTGTGAATGTAAGTGGCACGGAAGAGAAAGAGACGAGAGTTAACTTTTTACATTGTAGCAATTCTTTTTTCAAATAGGGAAACAATCGGCCGAAGGCCAATTCCTCCAGTCGGAGAAGAGCCCGTAGGGCTCTTCGAACGGCTGGTTGTTGAATAATCGACAGTAACCCACAAATGTGTCCCTGTCAAATTCAACTACTCCAGTGTGATTGTTGAGTATAATTGCCGGTCCGTAGGTACTGAGCACTCGAAGGACAATTGACAGGATATCGGCCATACTTTGGGAGATGAATAACTAAAGAAGTACTTGTAGCTTGTTTGAAGTATTTCTAGGTATTTCTTTATTTGGTTGGAGTTCGTACAGTGATCGAGCATCCTGTGGTCATATGCACGAACAGCGAGAAGCGGGAACCTCCCAGGGCGGGAGAATTTGACTCTGTGTGTGTCTCTGATTCGTGTGATCCCTCCTTTTCTCTCACCTCCCACTGGGAGGCTGGGAGGCTTCCCGGCGCGTTCGTGCATACAGTCACAGATATTGTTATTCTGATTGTGTGCAACATGGCTGAACTGAATTTTTCTTTGCCTTTCAGCAGTAAACTATATGCGTCCTACACACAGTAGTCTATAGCTAGCTGTATGTTTCCATTTTTCATATTCCTATGCATTGAACATAAATAAACTCCCCACTCACCTTATCATAGCACGAGTCATTGAATGCTGGTGAAAATATGATAATTGCGAGAATGGATAAGTGAAGAAACAGCGAGATTAGATTGATCGAACAGCTGAAATCAATTTATGACGTTTTCATAGTGAACGACAATTGTGCAACCTCCAAAGTTGCAAATGCAGACTATTTGAACTGCAACTTTTCGCCCAGCTCTGGCGCACGCACCGCGCACTTAGAGATGATCAAGGTGCGCCGCTGCACCATGGCAGGTTCTTGCCATTAGAAATTTGCGCGCCGTTATATCAGATACTTTCACATAACATTAAAACGTGAATAACACCCTTGTTCCTTGTTGTCAGGATGTTAAATTTTTTGCTTATCAATATTTTACGCAGTGTTTAATTAAAAATAAAATAAATCACCAACCGAAAGTAAACAACAAATGAGGTCATCATGTATAACAAGTTACACACCGAAGTGGAGAATAAGTATTCCAATGAATATTTTTATGAACCTCTTTCTCTTGAAATTTGATTCCATTCTTAGATGGTGTCAACATGGTGCTTCCGCTTAAAATCCAAACGCAAACAATAAAAATGGAAATAAGTGCTCACAGCAGAAAACTCAAGTAACAATAATTTACTCTTCATTAGTATTACTGTCCACTCTATGTGCATTCGTAAGACAAACTAATTGTAAATAAACTAGGTGTTCTGTGGAGAATTTCATCCTACTCTGGTTCTCAGGCGCACAACGCAGAAATGCGTAGCCGCGTCCGCGGGAAGAGATTGCAAAAAAAAAGATGGAAAATTCGAGAAATAAAGAACTGTTCTGCGCCTCCGCCTTTGCCGTGTTAAAAAAAACCATGTTCTTTCCGTGGACGCGGTTACGCATTTCCGCACTGCGCGCCTGAGAACGTAGTACATCTCAATTACAGTTGTTGCTAACGTCGCAATATTCTATGAGATTACGCCCAACGCCCAACATACCTTTCAACATCTGGGAAGTGGAGATGTTCAACATACGTTTCAATATTTGAGAGTGGAGATGTTCAAAATACGTTTCAATATCTGTCAGTGGAGATATTCAATATACGTTTCAATATACAAGAGTGGTGATGTTCAACATACGTTTCAATATCTGTCAGTGGAGATGTTCAATGTACGTTTAGGTATATAATATACGAATGGAAACGGGAAATGGTTTTGCCACAAGTCGGTTACGTTGTTTCAGTTTGTAGTAATAAAGCTCTTATTGTTAGCTCTTTGTCTTACGCTGTTGCTGTCCTGTATATACTGAATGGAACGTCTGCTACATTGTCATAAAATACTGCTTATTTACGATTATATATCTTTATAAATCCGCATGGATCTTTAAAAATAATTAAAACATGTTTCCATCGCACAACTCGACAAAACGCCAAAAGAAAAAAAACTTTATTAAATTTTCATACTCATACGCATATAACAAAGTGAGCGTTAGTTTTACCCGCATCAAACAAAGTCTCGATATTATAAAAGCAAACAAACAATCAAAATTACTGATAAAACTGTACAACATACTCGCATAACACAAAAAAACTCAAAAGGCTAATTATGAATAATTTAAAGGGACGGGCCCATCAAAATAAACCTATATTTTGCATGTTTTTATAATTTGTATAAAGGGGGTTTATTATAATATATGTACACTAAGTTACGGCTAGACTTTATCCCGCTGAAATTTTTCGGTGTCGATAAACTCAAAAGTATACCGTAGAAGACCAACAATTGCACCCTTATTTCCTTACCGCGTCTCCCGAGGATACCTCGCTCTGATTGGGACCCGGGAGACTATCTGTCCATATAGCCACATTCCCCCGGGACACGCGGTAAGGAAATAAGGGTGCAATTGTTGGTCTTCTACGGTATACTTTTGAGTTTATCGACACCGAAAAATTTCAGCGGGACAAACTCTAGCCGAAATTTAGTGTACATATATTATAATAAACCTCCTTTATACAAATTATAAAAACATGCAAAATATGGGTTTATTTTGATGGGCCCGTCCCTTTAAAGGGTAGACCACAAATCTTTGGTAATTTATTATACTCAAATGGGATTGAGAACCTATGAAAATCATACAAAATTACAAAAGTTAATTGCAAAAAGGACTACGAGAATGTTCTACCGTACTCTTGTTCTCAACTTCCTCAACTGAGATCATACAATATGAATAAATTAAATAAAGACCTGGTTGTATTCTAGATGCTAATACAAAAATGAGAAAATCAATATTAATAAGCATGACGAGATGCAGCTAACGAACATAAAGAATGTGAAGCCGAAGTTCACAAGTAACTACAAACTTTCCATTAACTTCCTAACCAATTCCGCATTTTCCTCAACTTCGTCAACTGATTGTGACGTCAGCCAAAGTCTGGACTTGAGTACGCATACTACGTACTTCTGCAGAACTTCATCACGGACCAGGGCCAGCTTTTCCCGTAAAAACTGAAGCAGATACATGGATTAAATAGTCTGGTTGCAGCGCAATCACAAAATATAATTCAATTCAGAAAGTTAGTTTACGCAAAACAGCATAGTTGCTCTGTAATCTTCATTGAAAATGCTGAGCATCTTTATTAAGGAATAGCCAGGCCAGTGCCAATTGTGCGCGGCGCGGGGTTGAACCCTTGACCTTCATGGTAAGAGGCAACAGCGCTAACCACTAGACTAAATGGTAATTACAGTAGTTTCCACTACGGTATCTTTTACGGACATCTGGATTTACTCACCGTTGTCACATTTCCATCGATGAACAAAAACCTGGAATAGGTGAGGAAAGAGACATCATGCTTCCAGGCAGAACTGGCAGCAGACGAATGTACAGCTTTCTGAAAGAAAATGAATCTTCCGAATAAAACTAAATAGTTGTTTAAAGCCAAATACCGGCCGGTTTTTGAAACACCGAGTAGACCAGCATTCTTATGCAGCGCATGCAAAAACATAAACTAGGATGAAAAATCGAGCTATTAGCATAAAAATGCAAGAATTTAGTTGTCCATGGTGCGTTTCAAAAACCGGCCGGTACTTCGCTTTAAACTCTAGGAACGCGTATTAGATGATGAGTTCTATTTATAATCTACATTGAAAAGTTGCTCACACAACCGGACGCTACTTCAAGTTAACGAAAACATGACTGTATTTAAATGTCGTGTGGAAGAAATTCGTAAACGCACCTTAAAACACACCATAATAAGGCATAGACCAAATAACTACAACTTAATTTATCCGTTTTAAGACACTGAAACAACTGTACAAACTCAACTTACCATCAACAGTTCCTTCCATCTCAACCAGAATTCACATGCACTTCTGAGAGAAGAATCCTCATTTTGTGGATCACAAAACCACAGAAAGAAGTGCGGACCAAGTTGAAACTGAAATTGGGTTTCAAGTTTCAAGAGCAATTATCGAGTGGGAAAACTACAATGTTTCACGTACTTGTAAATAGCTCAATACGTGAAACGAGTATCAGTGTATCTTTAAACCAGCAGGCAAAAAAAATATACCCATATGTATAATGTTAGATTGTATGTAGCGATACCTACCAGTCATAAAATTACAGTATGTCATGGCTAAGCCTAAGCACTAATATCTTGAAACCCCTTCCTATATGAGCTATGAACTGCTGACGTCTAGTTACAGAAAACAAATATAAAAACAAAAATCGTACCACAATCTCATCCCGATTATACTTGTCGATAAGTTGGGAGCAGGCACTTTTCCATTGCGGGTGGAATTCCAGGTAAAAAGTCCCGGGAGACTTTAGTAACAAATCATCCAAGTAGACTCTCAGACTGCGCACCTAGAAAGTGTTTTCATGACAGAGAAATACGGCAATAGGTTGATGTGAATCATTTTATTTAGCTTCGGAGAACCTTCGTTGTCCAGAGGCCATATTCACGAATCAATTCCCCATGGGGAATTCCCCGACTTTTTCTCTGCGTCTCTCACATTAGAATGCTATTTTCTGTCCCCAGGGACTAGTTCCCCGAGGGAATTGGATTGGTGAATATGGCCTCTGGATCAAGATACGTCAGTGATGTACAATGGTCAACGACAGTGCCCTGTACTATGTAAAAGTTCCACTGAAACAGTACTAATCTACAAATACTTGTTCAATACATTTCCCATTTCTCACCATAAATTGTCTGTCGAACGGCGAAGAAAGGCTTTCAAACTCAGAGATCCACAGGTTGAGGTTCTGAAGGAGTTTGTATCAATTGAGAAACAGCGGGCTATCTGTCAAAACCGTTATTAATTAATCACTAGAGTTAGTTAATCTCAGTCCCGCGACTACTATCGAACAACGGATGGTGAACAATAAAAACATACCCCTTTCCATTTGTCCATGATCTCGGTTTGAACGTCCGCCGATACGAGTCCCGACACGAATGTCAATCTTAATTATATGAGGTCCATTAAAAATAACGAACCAGAGAGAGAGAGAGAGAGAGAGAGAGAGAGAGAGAGGGAGAGAGAGGCTGAGAGAGACACATAACACGATATGACAATGCCACATAAATAAATATAAAACAGAAAAGGGGCACACCTCTTGCGATGATAATCGATATCTACATTCAATGGACGACAATCCAAGTATTTCACAGCCTCCACCACCTCAGACATTCGCCCGCTTCTGAACTTGTAAATGTAATTAAAAAGGAAAATAAAAGGTATTTTGATTAAAGTAGAAAATAGAAAAGCATAAAGAGTATTTAATATAACAATGTATTAACTTGAAACTACTATGAATAATAAAGAAGTAAAAATCTACATCATACAGTTCTGTCCATATTTTTCGGTGCCTACATAATTGTTGAACTTGCTTGGCTGTAAACAAACACCCACCTACAAGCCTCATCCAAAAGCACTTCCCACGGGAATTCAGCAGAAATCCTCCGATTTTTCAAGAAGAAAATCATTTCGTCAAAGTTGTGAAACTGAAACACAATGTTTCAATAAAATAATAAGACCGACAGAGGTGAACTGTCCTGCATTCATAATTTCGAACGAGTTATATAAAAAATTTAATTACAACATTTACAATTTACAAGGCGTTAACCTAATAAATATGTGCCAGAAATACGCCATTTTCCAACTTGTTTTCAAAAAACTTCCTAGTTGCAGCCTTTCGTGTTAAGGCGCGTTCGAGTTGGGAAAAGTTTGAAGAATTCCGGAAAAAGTTGGTTCAAGATGGAACATTTGCATAATTTTGCATAATGCTGAAAAGCAGGATATTCAGCTATGTTTGTCTGTGGTCTCTCTTTTGACATTATCTCTCAACTTTTCTCGCGTTTCCAACTTGAACCAACTTTTTCCAGAATTCTTCAAACTTTTCCCATCTTAAATGCGCCTTTACTCTATTTCCCAACCTTTTTACATTTCTTCAACAATCCCTCCGATTCGAGTACGGTAGCCGCAATTAGAATGGCTGTGGGGGAATTGGTCCTCAGCAAATCGATAACTACATCAACACGAGACGACTGAAAGATCCATTTAGTATTCGAGAGAAAAATTTACTCGTTATTCCTCAAAAGTATGAATCTTCCTGTACACAACTTGAAACATAACTAACATAAGCGACGGGCTACGACGGCCTAGACATAACGTGAAAAGTATGGATTTAAAAAGTATGCTAGGCAACTGCATTTTATTTCTAGCACCGAGAGTCTTCGTTGTACACTCAAAACCACGCACCACAACACTTTAAAGTACTGTACTCCACCTAACAAAAGCGCAATCCTACCTCTTTCCTCTCCTTTCTGTCATTCCTTCCCATTTCCTCCTTTTCCTCCTCCTGATCATCCTCCAAATCCTCCCATTCCTCTACTCTAATCGTATCGGTAATACTCTCCACTGATATGATACTCTCAGTCACAGAATGAGCATGAGAGGATTGCGTGAGTTGCGTGTCGGTCAAACAACTCAGTTGGATGGACTCCTAAAAAGTATGAAATATAATAATAATAATAATAATAATAATAATAAATAACAGCGTTGCGATTTATCCTATCTTCGATTTATCTTATTTTGGTTAGGCGTTGTTTTCGTTATGTTTCATGCTGTCTACTTCAGGCTTCAGGGAAGGGCATTTCGTTGATACAGCTTTTTCTGCTTTTTTTTGAGTACAGTCATAATGAGTTACTGTTTTCTGCTGGCGATTTATTCCATATTGCGTAGGGATTATTATTACCGTACACTTCCACACATTTCCTAAAACACGCCCTTACCTGTACTACAGTACACTCCATCTTGTGTATTATCTCATTTCCCTCAATTATTCGACGTGCTTCCAGAATTAAAAGTGCTTTTCGTGTGAGTGGAACCCCATCGATATCACATATTCCAGAATAAATCTCCATCTCATCAAGTGACAACTTCTCCACAACTTTTCTCAGAAGTGACAGCAATGAACACCTGCAAATGACTGTCATTTACATTTTTTCGAGCGTAACGCGAATCTTATAAATAAGCAAACCTACAAACTTGGTTCAACAAACTTGGTAAAATATTTAATACAATCAATCCACTGTAAAGCGCGATGTTTCTTTGGGTTCATATCACAGTTACTATTCTTTTTCGTGTTTAACTTTGTTTCCTACTGTGTCGTTGTGAAACGAACCATACTATTCAAAAGCACACTACCATTTCTAATAAACAACTACACAAACCAACGAGAATCAAACTTACTTTACATCCTCACTGTCCGATTCACACAAAACAACAAGAAGAAACAAGAGAACCACTTTTGATGAAACTCTGAAATAAATACTTGATGAGTCATGATTAACTTCAAAGAGAACTAGCCTAGGTAGTTCTGTGCGTAACTCTTCTCAACCAGAAAAGTATGAAAGACAGATGACAAACCTTTCTGACAAATCATCCGATATGACTGTCTCGAGGCGTGAACAAAGATTGCCCATCAATTGTTGATTAGCCATGTTTTCTTCAATCCAGCTCTTGAATTTAACTTCGTCCGTAGAATTCGTTCGGGAAAGCAATGCCACAATTAAACGAACATATGCATCAGGATCTTCGAATTGCCTGAACACTTTCAAAGCGTATTATAAAAAAGAATATAAATATATAAAAATTTATATTTATAAACTTTATATTTATATATATATATTAGATTTATAAAAAATTATAAATTAAATTAAAAACATTATTGTGAATAATAATAGCTAAAATAAACATAAAGAAAAAGTTCATAGTACAACCTGACAAAAGAAGTAATCAACATAACAAAGAAAAACCCACTACAATAGAACCAACATCAAGGAGATAAACCCTAAAGCTATACTTAAATGACAATGTAAATAATCAGGACAACTGGAAAAAGACGAAACGACAGAAAAAAGTAAACTACCAGGTAGGAAACGAACCTCAATCCCAGAATCTCATTTAACACAACTTCCGTGTTTGCAATGAGACCTTGACCAACCAGTTGCTCGAGTATTTCCATCACATCTTTTCGCTTCAACAGATCGGGAGTTGTCAAGATTTGATCCAAATGCCTAAACATAATATGATAGGATCAGGTCTTTATTACAACATGAAAGAAGACCTCTCTTTCTCACACACACACACACACAAACAAACAAACAAACAAAAACACACACACACACACACCCACATAGACCACGCACCACATTAAACACTAACATGCGACATTAACTAATGACTCGACCTCGACAATTAACTCCATTCAATTCATACGTCTCAATGTATAGTTGAACACAAACCTCAATAAACAACTAGGCGCTCCACAACTCAGGTAAATGTGGACCTCCATTGAATTTGGAAATTCGACTGTCCCCGTAACTTGTAGTACATCTTCCACTGATAACTTCTAAAAGTTTTGTTTTAATGAAATATGTCCAAAGACGCTGGTTCGAATTCCGCTAGTCCAAACCTCATGTGGCTCACGTAAGAATTCTCTCTATAATTAGAATAATATTTGTTTCCACAGTAAGCATATCTGTTCTGGTATAATATTTGTTTCCACAGTAAGCATACCTGTTCACCAATCGCATAACCAACAATATTGAGCAACAATGGGCGCAATTTCTGCCTCTTCACAGTGGAATACAATTCAAGAAGCCGTTGTGGAGGCACACATTCAAACAAAACTCCTAAAAATTTTTATGTGATTGACCTGACCTCTATTTAGTTCTTTTACTCACATGTACTTTTTATCGTTTCAGTGTTTAAAATAATGACTTAGTCATTTGTTTATATTCCACAATGCGAAAATGTTATTCTTCCGATTAATTTCCCTTTGGAATTGGCTACGTCATGATGTTGGACTTAGGTCAAAACTACCGCGAGTTACTGTATAGTGTATATGATGCTATGGGGATCTAGGGACTGTCTACTACTTTACACTACATATAGCCAGCCGTATTTACCGAGCATTGAACCAATTGAACCAATAAAGCTTAAAAGTAACTACACGGGTGAATATTAAAAGTGATCAATAGCGGTAAACTAAATACCGTTGCTTCCATACGATCCTGAAAGTAGTACTCGAAGTACTTCCAGTGCAATCACTCTTGCGTCCTCAGATATCGATTCGCTCACAGCATACTGTAGAAGACTATTCACTGTAGATCTAAAAATGCAGAACCTAGTGCAACGTCTCTCTCTCTCTAGCTCTCTCTCTCTAGCTCTCTCTCTCGCTCTCAAATACAGATCAAGCCGTTAAAAAGGTGAAAGGAAACATCAGAATGCGAACTTACTTCATAAATTTTTCTGACAGTGTGGAAGCGGCAAGAATCTTTCTGAGTAAAACCTCAGATTTCCCAAGAGCAGTCATTTTCGACTTCTTAAACCGCTCAATCACAAAAGTGCACATTTGTTCCAGGTGTTCCGTGCGCAAAATCTAAATTCGGAAAAATATATACTATTTCCAAGCAAAATGCCATCAAAGTACACTGTAACCACATTTGTAACTGTCACAGTTCTACACTACCCAATTAACTAATCTAGGTTATAAAAGACTTCAATCGCTTACAAAGATGTATATTTTAATGGAACTTCATTATCATTTCAGACTATGTATAAGTCAATAAGCTACACAAACCATGCACTCTTACACAAGAGAAATCTTATAGAAATGATATCACAGAACATATCTCGCCTTTGAATCCACAAGTCTCATTAGAACCTTCACGAATGAAGAACTCAATTCCAGATCAGCATTCCGGTGTAAACATTTCCAAAGAACACTAATTTGTTCACTATTCAACAAGACACGTTTCTGGAAAGACAAACTTCGAGTGAAACACGAAACTGCACATAATGTCCAACTATACACGTACCGTGAAACACCTCGCTTTCGTCTCTCGAAAGTAAGTTGACAACATACTAGATTTAGCAAAGCAATTCAGAATGTATGGTAAACACATTATTACATTTTCACCCGTACTATGTTCTCGGACGCGCGCGTAGCGAGCCGCGCGCAAATTGGATTGCACGCGTACTTATCCGCGAAGCGCGCCGTTAACCGCGTACGCGGATACATGCGCGGTGGATAAATAACGGATAAAAAATACATGGCGGGGGAATTACCGCACAGCGCAGCAACTCCGCGCACCCAGCAAAACGTTTGACAACTGCGAGGCCGAGGTTCAGAGATTCAGAGCAAACACGAAGCATTTCATTGTCACCTACCTTCGATGTGGTGAGAGCATAGATGACAAACAGCTGCGCGCATTTGAATTTCTGTTTTTCGGAGAGAATCTCAACAAGACTGTCGGTCCACGAAGAAAGCTGAATGGATAACAAATCAATAATGAAATGAAACACTGAACAGCTATGATGAACGTTTAGACAAGCTAAATAGACATATTTATTCACATGGTTACCCAACGTGTATTCAAAATTCAAACATCCGTATATACGACTTCTAATGGAACCCCGCCTATTAGCTCTAAAGGAAAGCTCAACGACGCAACAAAGACGCATCACAATAACATAGTAAACTCCTTAGTTCCAAGCACAGGTGCATAAGCATAAGAAACTGGAGAAACCGATCATAAATACAAAAAACACAAAAAAATACCTGCTGCCCATCCTCATAATACGAGTCGATCAATTTCACAGCAACATCAGCCGCAGACTTCAAATACTGGAATCCTCCTCCCTCAGTTACAGTTATCTCCCTTTCTTCTCCTTCTCGTAATGGTTGCCGTGGAAGTGTAAAGTCAAAGAAAGCCTCATCCGAATCCACTGAATGAGATGAATTCTCAACAGAAAGGTTTGCCTTGTTCTGAAATTTATATTTTACTTCAAGAGAGTTTAATTGTTTAACTAATTTACTGAGTTTATTCGTCTTTCATTGCCTTAACCACCATTTTCATTCTTTGATGATTATGAGCCTAAACCTAGCAGTTTGCCTTCCTGTGCTGTGCCATATGCTAGCGTTACAGAAACGTTTACGTAGGTTCCCCCAAACATACAGCGTAATTTACTCGGTAACAAAGAATTTTTCAAACAATAAATAAATACACATACCTCTTCATCAAATTGCCAATTCCATTCAAATAACGAGCATGTCTTGAGAATACATGGAGCTGAGAGTGCAGACGCCAGACGGGATCCACCCTTTTCTGGCCATCTACAAATCTTACTATATAAAGTAGAAGAGTTTACATTTTTGTTTGTGTGAACGAAACGGAACTCTACGTTTCAGACGATTGGTATAAGTAGTAGCCTTTCGCAACCCTTCAAAATAAGCGCAATCGATTTTTATTACATAAACTTGGAAGAAACATTTCAGACGTTTCATGAAGTAGGCAGTATGATCATTTTAGTAGGAACGCCCGAGTAGTCGCCTCAGGCGGCGATAGCCGTCTGGTATAAAAATATTTGAACAGGATGCATACATAGTACAGAGAATGTACGGCGAGGTTCATCACATAACCTATTCTGTCAGTACAAGGGTCTGCCACGGCGAGAAAACGAGCGAGAAAAAGCAATTTCAACTGTTGCAGCGCTCTTTTGGAACGACGATTCGTGCGCCACAAATGCGCCAGTAGGTGAAGGATAAACACACCGAAAACTACACACTACATACTACAATATAAAAGACCAACCTGTAAAACACGTGACAATGTAGTCTGAACGCGGCACACACTAGTTGTTTCCTCAATGGAAACTCTCGCTTGCACGAAATGATGCTTCGACATCCAAGAACTGGAAGAAAAACAATCATTTTCGCAATTTACAATTCCATGTAATAATGCATAATTACAACTAGAGCTACTGGAGCCAACTTCAAACCCCTATATTTCCATTTCACTGGGCCCCTTCAGCACCTCAATAACTAATTCAGATTCTACTCATATTTTCCATTTCAATTCCGGCCTTTATCCTCTGAATTCACTAAAGTATAATGCGGATGTCATATAAGACTGAAAGTTGAAAATTGAAGTCCCAAGACACCCTGAGAAGATAAATAGCTGTTTATTAATATTCACGATTCCGAAAGTATACTAATGTCTATTTCGCCCCTCGTCTGCACTTCTATTTCCGTACCCCACCCGTCCCATCGAGAAAGACTAATCGCTGTTTTCCGCTGTTTTCACCAAAAAAAAAAACAAAAAACTACTAATAAACCACCCAGTTTTCCCAACTAGACACGCTTTTCTGGTTGGCGAATTACTTCATTAAAACCGAAGGCTTCAAATAAATAATAGCCATTTTATTTTCTCTCTCCATTTCATTATCATTCACATTTTCCTCCTTTCCAGAATAAATAGTACCATCAATCACTCATTCTTCTTCTCTTTTAATCCAGAATCATACAAGCTCCCTTCCTTTTCTTTACAACTATACTCGATCTACGGTACCTCTAACAATAAGTTGATTTCGTTCCGTTGCGCCAATTCCGCCAATAATTTATGCAGTACCAATCCGAATCCCTACTTCTATAACGTAACGTACAAATACACACAAACAAACAAACTAAGATCTCACGTTATGAAAGAAGATTTAAAGCAATAATTAATTTTTTCGTGGAAATGAGCATTGAATGTTTATTTGGTGTCTCCCTCCGCATGAGCGGCGGCTCTCTTTTCATTACTATTTCCTACTTCTTTCTTTTTCTTTCCTCATTTTCTCACTCACTCTTCTGTGTCCAGGGGCAACCATCACTCATTCTCTGCACGGAAAACCAACTACTTTCATACTACTTTCACATAATCACTACTCTTATATATACGCGTTTATTGAGGTCTTCCTGGGTTGTTTGTTATTATCAATATTTTATAATATTATGTTTTATTAGTATTTAGTATCTCTACATCTAATACAAGATATTAAATGCCAGTACAGTAGACACTATTTATTGCTCTTTTTGACTTCGCTCATCCTCACATCGCACATTTATCTATCAGAAGCATCCAACATCCAATCATTCTCGAAAATTTAATCTAAAAAGATAAAACAAATAGTTTTCAAATTCCTTTCAGAATGTTTGAATGCTGGCGATGGAACCCATCCTCCAGAGAACGACCACTACAACTGCAGGCGAAGGCCGATACTACGGTAAGGTTAAGGTAATTTAGTAAGTTCTTATTAGATAACAACCTTATTCAAAAGGAGGCAGAGAGCGTTAAGACACAGGGTCATTCCCAGGTTTTCGTTTCACACGATTTTAAGTTTTCTATGATAATTCGTAGATAAATACTCGAAAGTGTTCCCCATGTAACGTTCACAACTAAATAGGCTTTCCGAGAAGAATGTTATTGTATGCACTTAAAGAGAAATTCTGGCCGGTTTTTGAAACGGATCGTGGACAACTGAGTTCTTACGTATTTGCGCCAATTTACTCGAATTTAGCTCGATTTTTTTATTCTAATTTATGTTCATTTGCATAAGCTGCATAAGAATGCTGGTGTACTCGATGTGTTTCAAAAACCGGCCGTTGTTTCGCTTTAAATTTTTCCCGAAATCTAGGCGTGTTGCGCAGAAGAAGTGAATAAAGACAACTCTCGTGTTGACAATATGGAAATGGTGATACGAAACAGAAATACACAACACATAGAAGAAGTGAATGGGATTTCGGTGGGTTGCATCTCTTCTAGAGTAACTACATAAATTTCCTTTCAAAAAAGTCGAATACTAGCATCCAACTCAAAGGGACGCGGTCACCGTTTTGGCCCTTATGTATACTTTGTGTTTTTATTATCTTCATAATTTATAATGCATAGCGTTGGGAAAATGTTTTGCAAGAAGTGCGGCAACAGCGAGTAAAATGATGACGAAAATTGTTGTCCTCGAACCAATACGCACCGTAACCCGAGTAATTGTTCAGCATATGGCCGTGCTGATAATGACTCGACGAACGTTATTCCACTAATTAACCGGTCGAATACCTCGCGTGCATTATAACATTTGGTTTTCTATGGCTAACTGTGGACCTTGGATCGGGCGCAACATTTTTAATCAATGAATTTCTTGCTGAAAACAGCGTTTTTCGTCGGATTTTTTCCAACACTATGTTTTTCATAGTGTGCAGTTAATAAAAACACAAAGTATAGATGAGGGACATAGCGGTGACCGCGTCCCTTCAACTATAAGTATCTATTCTAACTCACACTTGTACGTTTTCGTACAGTTACTTTAATCACAAAGACTGGGAACCCCACTGAGATGGATGGTAAAAGTAATTGCACGATGAGAACTAGGATAAAACAACCACCCGAAACATCGAGTTATACATACTTAAGGGCTGAAATTGAAATGCTCAAAGAAGTACCGTACTCAGAGCTTTCCTTCGTTCTTTATCTCTATTCATGAGCAAACGGTTCAAACAAATGTTTTAAGGTTTGCTCAAACAAAAAAAAATGCTTGATTTTATAGTTGTATTCCTTTTGCAACAATATTCAAAATGCAGAATGTCAAATCTCATGGACAGTCGTATCGGTCATCTGTTTGCGTTCATATGTTCGTTTTAATTTTCATCCTCGGATGCACACCTTTTGGTGTATTTAATAAATAAATAAATAAATAAAAGTAAAGTTTGGTAATTTTAGGTTCTTCCCTCTGACACTACCAATAACAAGGAGAACAAATCATCCAAAAACCCAAAAGACGAATTCAAGTGCATGGATCTTGTGTGTTTTGTTGAAGAAGAGAGCGATAATGAAAATGAAGAAAATAAATAAGTTGAAAATATAAGGAAGACAAACTATGGTAGAAACACTCAAACGCAGAAAATATATTCATACAGGAATCAAAAATGGCAAGTTGGCACGACACGAGATGAGAAGAAAGCTACATTCAAGGGTATGGATAGTAAATAACAACGCCGTGTATAATGTGGCGTAGAAACGTATGCTTGCAAACTGCATCAACTTTATGCAATCGAGCACATAATGTGGAACACGTCATAGGTAATATGGTTTGCAACGGAAGGTTCAAAACCACGTGTAATAACGCTTTAAAATATACTAACCTAAATCCTTCTTGAGTCCCGAAAATGCTCCCTCAATTCCTCTGGCAATAGTTGAGCGTGGGATACGCTGTATGCACACATCCAGACTCTCGATCACCATTAGAAGTTTGCACGAATGGGCGGGGTCAAAGTTCCTCTAAATTCAGGCAATTACAATTATATAATTGCAATGCGCTATTCCCATCCCATACTCAATAAATGACTTATCGATACGTGGTGTAAACCAGTGACACGAAAATCTGCAGTATACTGCTGTGGGCTCAAGGCTCCGAGAAAACCAATAACAAACTTGCTGGCTCAAAGGATGCAAGGCAAAAGGTACACCAACAAAAACCATGTTCAATTAGCCAAAATTCAAAGCAATTGTAAACCTTATCAGTCCACATTCCGGAAAGTTCCACTCCAAATTGTACAAACTGGCGGTTGACTTTCACATTTTGCAGAATTGGCAAGAATATACGGTAGAAATATTCCAAACTTCGGTCGCCCGGCACTGACCACAGAATATCTCGCAATAGTGAACACATAGTCAACACAGCCGATGATGAGATTCTAAAGAAGGAAATTTTTTTCGCATTGTTTTTTTCGCACATATTTCGCATTGTTCATACACTACACTGGCAATTAACCAATAAAGAAATTTTCGCAATTCGCCTTTCCTGCCACCACAAACGACACAAACTAGAAACCATTAAAATGGAGAGAATTAGAGTATTCGAGTGTACGGTACATCGATTAGATAAACAGCAAACGAGCACATCAGCAAACTTATGCTGCATATGCAAATGAACATAAATTAGAACAAAAAATCGAGCTAAATCCTAGCAAATTAGCATAAATAAGTAAGAGTTCAGTTGTCTGCGATGCGTTTCAAAAACCTGCCGGTATTTCGCTTTAAACAAAAACAACTTACACTTTCAACAGCATTTTGGAGCACTTGACAAAACATGCTAGTCGAGCTTTGTTGTCATACTGTTCCAGATTTGATTCCAAAGTTCGTTTCACCAAGAAATTGTAGAGAACGACAGATCTGAAGTGCAACACGGCAGAGAGAAGTGCCTGAAAAACAGTATATTATATGAAGATACTGCCAGTCAACTGCATATAAACCCGCGTCTAATACGCGGACGCGGCTAATCATGTCCTCAAGTATTCAACTAATATAGGTAGCAGATAATGTCAGGCAGTAATTAAGATTACCTTAAACAATTGGTCGGAGAATGTGCAATTCACACGAATAAACAATTCCTCCCATCTTATGACGTCTGCACGATCCCTTGATTGTCGCCATAACATGCGAGCCAGGGAAATCTATAAGTTCAGTACTTACCTGACAAAACAGCACACACTCGCTTGAGGCCTCGAGGGAAACATACATGTCCCAAGTCAAACAAGTCCCTTTCAAATAATTAGCATAAATGGTTAAGTTGTAATATTATGCGGTAGGATAAACATGCAACTATGAAAAAAGGACAAAAAGTTAACTATGAAAAAAGGTAACTATGCGGCAGGATAAAAAGCAAAAAGGTAACTATGCGTTAGGATAACCAGATAACTATGAGTACAATAATAATTCCAAAACCGTAGAAATGCCAAACAACACCAAATCAGGCAATCAATAAACACTTTACGTCTTAAAAGCCACACCTTCGAATCCTCCCTTTGGTTCTTCTCAAAAATACTCGATATCGCAGAAGAAACTTTGCTCCAGTGCTCCGTGGATAACAACGAAACCTTAAAAACCATAGTATACTAACAAACAGTTCACAAATTCACGGCGATATTAACGTTATAAAACCACAATGCAATGTACATATACATACGCGCTTACTGTAGCCTCAAGTTACGCCAATCATGTGTTAGTTGTTAAACTTAAATTTTAAATTTGAACTATTTGAACAAAAAATACCTGATGTAGGACTGGTAGTATAATCCCAACACACTTCTCAAAGTCTTCTTCCGATACACTACCAACGATGAATGAAACCACGGCCGCCGGTGCCATGCTGGAATACTAACCATAACCACAATTCATAGATTTTTTGTGCGAACCTAATGGTATAGGCAAGACACTCTTGACAGCTAAACCATTCATCCCATTCATTGTCAGAGGCCCGAGGCCGTATTCACCAACACACAGGGAGCTCTCCCTAACCTCCCCAGGGAGCTAAAGAGTGCGAGAGCAGAAGAGATTCAGAGCGCTCGTGCGCCTAGGGATGGCTCCCTGTGTGTTGGTGAATACGGCCTCAGGTTCGAAGAATATACTAAGAAAATAACTTCTTATGTGAAGATTCAATTGCGAGTTTAACATTCAGTCCCACACAAATAATTAACTCTAATAGTAAGTGGGTAGAAAGGCGCATGATGATCACATCATGAGCACATTGAAACGTTCTACGGTATACCGTATACCGCAAAGAGGAACAAATCGATAAATCCGAGAGCAATATAAATTCTGTGTACCTTGGCGAGTCGCACCTCCACCTTTGGTCCTCACTATCTATGTGAACGCCACAAGATACGAGTCGTTTCAGAATTGAGTTATAGAGTCGATCGCACTCCTTCGTAATACGTGCTTTCTTTTCAGAATCCAGGCCTAGGCCAGCGTCCACCGAGATTTCTAAATATTTGTTATGTTATAAGGCGCTTGCTATCGAAATCAGCATCCAACACTGCGTACCTCACTGTTACCTTCACATTACATATCTCATACAAACACCCAGTCATATACAAGTATAGTCATCACACAGCAAAACCAAGCGAAATACCGGCCGGGTTTTAAAACGCATCGTGGTCAACTGATTTCTTACGTATTTATGCTAATTTTCTCGAACATAGCTCGATTTTTTATTCTAATTTACGTTCATTTGCATAAGCGGCATAAGAATGCCGATGTTCTTGATGTGTTTCAAAAACGAGCCGGTATTTCGCTGTAAGTACCTTTCAACTTGTTGAAAGAGTGCAAAAACGAAGAGACACTTTGACGCGACGCCTTCAGATCGTACTGATCTGCTTCTGATAAAAAGACTTTCAATATATCGCTGATCTTCCAAGCGCTGAAAATATAACATAATGGTACATACAACACCGTACACCGAAAACAACTAGTATCGTAAACAAGGATAATAGACAAACGTTTAGAAAGTCTTCGAATTTGCTTTTGCTTGTTGAGACTTTTATTTTACTACTGCTTTATTATGTTTTACTTTACTTATTATGTGTATTTTATAACACAAACTGCACGTTACATTGCTTTCTTTGATTGTCTTTGTGCGTAATAAATTATTATTATTATTATTATTATTATTATTATTATAAAGTGAGTGAAATAGCCAAATAACTTACACATCTCTGTCCATAAGCTGCATATGGTTTGCAGGGTTACCATCATGCATCAACAGCCCAAATAATGCACGAAGGCCAATATTCCTAAAAAAAAACACAGTGTAAGCATTCAAAGTTTCAAAGACTGCTCAGGACCGTAATCAAATTCTCTCACCGCACACATCTGTGGCCGTATGCACGAACGCGCCGGGAAGCTCCCAGCATCCCAGTGGGACGTGAGAGAAAGAGAGGGATCGCACGAATCAGAGACACACAGAGACCAATTCTCCCGCCCTGGGAGGTTCCCGCGGTTCGTGCCTACGGCAACTGGAGAAGAGGAAGCTTCTACATATTAACCAAACAACTAACCCATACATATCCCTGTCCGTGGCGCACAATTTCTCCACAAATCGTTCCAAAATACTTGAATAATTTGCTTGAATAAATTCCTTTGGAAGCCTTCTCATCTTACTTTGGCAGTGATTCAATATCAACGATTGAGACACCAGCGAACACGTGCCAAGCACACGGAAAAAGGACTCCATAGACTGAAATTCTCGTCTGTGAACGTGTGAACCTATACAACACAACACATGAACAAAAAGAGTGTATATATACCCAAACGTCATAGTGCACTTCCATTAGCGTATATCCAGAAATAGTCCAGAAATAGTCTACTGTTCGAGAATTGATTCTTACAGTTTACAGTAACCAGCTTGAGAACATGAATTACTACTCCGATCCCGATGTTTTCCACATAACCACTGGATAATGAAATGATAAACCATAGGGACACAGCCCAAATGAAGTAAAAGCTAAATACCTGCCGGTTTTTGAAACACATCGAGTAGACCAGCATTCTTATGCAGCGCATGCAAATGAACATAAATTAGAATAAAAAATCGAGCTAAATTCGAGCAAATTAGCATAAATACGTAATAATTACAGGTCCGCGATGCGTTTCAAAAACCGGCTGGTATTTCGCTTTAAACTGCGTGGCCATGCAGAAAACCTGTCATACCTGATGTCTTGCATGTTCAGATAGCCTTGGACTGTTCGAATTTAGGCGCTCCCGTTTAATAACACCCGAAGAAGGAACACAGGCCTCCAGGAATGCAGAGCAAATCGGTCCAATAAACCTTTCGTTCCGCAGAGTCACCAAAGACTGAAATAAGGGCCCATAAGTACACATAGTCCTTCCGCATGTAACAACAACTACAAAAGTACTGTAGTGTTCCTAATGTACTTAGTACAGTTACAGTACTAAGTGCGTCCTATGCCTGCTGACACCCTGAATCCTGAACAGATATGGCATGTAGAGGTTACTCCCATCAACAATCCTAAGCCCGTTATTCATAGTCAGGACCACACAAATAGTTTCTAAGTAATGTATCAATAGTATCAATAAAACAAAACTAACCATGACACTCTTCAAAAGACGAGTACGCGTTTCATTCGTAGCAGAGCACATCTTGGTGCCGAATTCAGAAAGTAGACTTTCGAGTTGACCCATTGCATCTTCAGAGATATCGATGTTCATTTTCGAGATCAGAATCACAAATTCAGTCCAATCTTTGAGATGAACCTCATGAAGAAGTTGTCGTAGTAATGGAACACATGCACTTATTGAACCACTCAGCAGTTCCTTCGCTATCGAGGAGAATAAATGAGCTTAAAAAAAGGATCACGGTTAGTTTTAAAGCAGAAGGACAAATGGTTTCTGAAACGTATGCAAAACTTCAAGTCTAGCGCATGGAAAACAATTTGCATATAATACATGGGAATTCAGAAATCCAGTATATGCCAAAACCACGTGACATATCGATTTAACGCCAAGTTCGCAGTTATGCAGAAAACCAGACTTTCGACTAAAGGTTACAAGCCAAGTATAAGTGCTACAAATTCTGGGCGAAACAATCGCTTTAGGCCTAGGTAGGCCACAGGCCAAGAGTGCTCCTAAACAAAGTAAAGTACAACTCACCACTTGGCACCCTAGCACTGCAACAAGGAATCTCGAAGAGCACTTCTATTTCGTTGTTGAAACCCTTTGCACCTTCACTTCCACCACATTGTTCTGTCTCTCGAAGCTGAAACCCATTATTTGAATACAAAACTTGGGCCGCGTTCTCAGAGGTACGAAGAGATAATAATTGAATCGAGAACAATAAAAGAAACTCACAGTGCTCGAAACCACACCATAGAGCAAAAGTGCACGTTCTCGCAGATTATCGGACCATACATCCCCTGAAATATCTGCATATTTGAAAAGAACAGGGGACATAATTAAACATAATGTATCCCTCTGAGTCGAACCAAATCAACTTAAATTATCTTTTTTTCAGCCACTAGATTGCGTTTGTATGTAGTTTGTACCGTATTCAGTGATGTTTCACAGGTCCTTTACTCTGTGTTGTGAAATACACTGTTTTTACAGTAATCTAGCGAGAAGCGAGAACGTTTTTTTTTTTGACGTATTCAATCGTTCATCGTTCAATGAAAAATGCTATCGAAAATGCAAATTTGACAAGAAACTAACCTCGAATGCCTTGAAGAATTCGGCCCGATGCAAATTCCCATACGCGGGGTATTTCATTCGAACAAGAAGGTATATTATTCAAAAGCTCCTCCAGAAAGACAATCGCATCGCCACCCAATGAAGAGGATTGGGAAATATTGCGGAATGCGTGCTGTAATTAGTCAAGGCAATTAAACAAAGATTATAAAACAAAAAGGCCATACATGCAACACAACTTGCTCAAGAAGCGGATGACGAATCTCTATGTTGCCACCGAAGTAAGTCGGAAGTACCTCACAGAACAGCACTTACTATTTCACAATTGATTCGTGTCGGAATCGCAGAATCGCTTACGCTTTCAAAGAAGTTGGTATTTGATAAACAAATTGTCACTGGGACTGTTCTTCACAACACTGCGACACACACACACACACCCGAACACACACGCACGCACACAACATAACGACACACATAACTTGATCATTATAACTTGATGGCAATTTTGCAACAGACAAAATCAGATAAGAAATGCCAGCATTTATAAAATATCACCAACCTCGATACAGTCCATATGATACGTTATCCGCAGCTCCTTGATTGACAAAAGAAATATCAGTCGTGAGTAGATGAATGGGTTAGAGACTTCTTTCTGAAAAAATCAACGACGTGAACGAGGATTTTATGGCAAGGTGTTCTTCCAGATTGGGACTCTGATTTTGTATCTGATTGATTGTATGTGTGACTAAAGTAGTGATATATATTTGAAACCAATGAAGTAGCATTCCTTGCAATAACACAACTTACCTTCAATAGCATAAACATGGATATTTCGCTCTTCTTCGCTAGCAGCAACCGTATTGACTCCAATTGGTCAACGGAATTGCTGCAAATTTTAACGGATTACAAACTACAGTCATTTACACAATGGGTCACCGTCAAGGAAGAAAGAAGCACAGTAGTTCAACAAGTGACAAAAAAACTGAAAACTCACCGGATGTTATTCTCCGTCGTTCCCAAGTTAAGCAGCAGTGACCACAAGTGCATAAACAGGTCTTCTTTCAAATCACATTGCACGGAGAGCACAACTCTAAATGAATTAAAGAAATTTTCTGTTTTTACTAAAAAGGGAAAGTCACGAAGATAAGAAATGGAACATATTGCACTTAGCATATGAAGTCGAGCGTAAGAGCATACCACCAGCAACGCTTACAATTAGTCCTTCACAAATAACTGGAACAAAATCTCAATTTACTTACCTCATCCATTTCAATGCCTTTCTGGAGTTCATCCGAAGTGATTCCGCAATTGAATAAAGCGAATCCTCGACAAAATCTTCTTTTCTAAAATAAATCTAGATTACAACAAGATTATTTGAAATTCGAAAAAAGAACGAGGCATAATAACTAGTAACTCTTAGTAACAACAATAAAACCTCACTGTTTTTGCTCCAATATTCCATACAAGCACTTCCACAATCGCGTATAGCTCACGTTAAACTTGGACCAATCGAAGAAACAGCCTAAACTTGCAAAATATAACCAGAAAGCCAAAGCATTCGGAAAAATGCAGAGCTCAAGGCTCAAGGTCGCGCAAATGGTCTCAAACTCAAATGCTAGGCACTGGGGAAAATCTCCCAAAAAAATCCTGAAGCCTATAACTCACAATAATCCAGAGAAATATCGATTGAGCACAAGTTTACAATTGTTGTCGCTAATGATCCTTCGCTTCCTCTCACAATAGACTTCCTTTCGGTAGAATTTAACAACGAACAGGCCATAAAGAGCTGACTTCGCAGCGAATTCAGAGCTTGCGTTGACTGATCTAAACAATATGGATACGGTAAATCGCAATGGTGTAAACAAGATACGGTAACTCTAATGAGCATACTGTCGTGAAGTCAGCAAGATACTGTAACTCTATTTGAGCACACTTTAATGGTGTTAGCAAAATACCGTAAATCTAATCGAGTATACTGTAGTGTGTAAACAAGACAGTCTAAGTGAGCATACTGTACCCGGATATCAAAAATCACCTGAAGTTGTACCGCGTTCTTGGACTATGCAGGACATATACTTCAGTAGCAAACAAATATTCTGGAACAGTGCATCGGACGGGAACCTAAATAAAACTGTTTAGATGGATATATTGAAAATGAAGTACAGTACAAAAACATCACGTACAGCCGCAGACTAACGCCACAGAAAGAAGTATCACAAATACAAAAATGGGAAATATAATATAAACACAATTGAAGTTCAAGTACCAAGTACCTGTGAAATCCTTGTTCCACAAGGAGCGACAAATGTTTGACGACTTTGAGCCTGCCCTCATTAGAAAGTTGTAGAGTGGAGAGTAGGTGAACTAGCACACAAATTTCAGAAGAAATAGATGAGAACGCACAAACTTCATCAATAAGCAGGTCGGACACTCGCTGAAAAAAGCACCATGATGGGGTTTCCATGTATGCGATTCGCACCTGCGAAAACGTCAAACCGCTGTCCATGTTCAAGTCATTTTACATGCATGTCAACTGCCTACCGTAACCCATGCGAATCGCACGTTTGACATGGTCCTGCAGCGAAAGTGTATCAGATCCATACTAGATCCGTACTATTTTGAAATAAATCCATACTAAATCCAAAATCGCTGCGGGACCCTGTCATTTACATCGACTCAAACATGGACAGCGGTTTGACATTTTCGCAGGTGCGAATCGCAAACATGGAAACCCCATTATGGATGTAGTATCGATGTTGTCTAGAGTCTTCCTATACTTGCGCATTTTCAAGTAGTAGATCAGTTAGATAGTTGCTCTTGTTGTTAGCACCTAGTCAAATTGGGTGTGACCATACTCAGGGAAGAAATCTCAAAATTTTGGGGAGGTCATTTAGACTAATTTGCATATAATTAATTAGGGATCGGGCGGTGATTTAGACTAAGTTGCATACAATGCATTACGGATCGGGAGGTGATCGTCCGCATTTGGCGGAGTGTTTTATACTATGGACCATACGTGCGAATGCCTTTCAATATCTACAAAAACACCTACATAAACACATTTTAAACATAAAGACTCCGTAGATTCACACAAACGGGTTACATATTAATAAAGTAGAATAGTGTAAAAAAAATGTAAACCACAAAAGAATAAACCTTTAAAAATTGTTCAACGACTTCCCTTCTTCGGGTTGATGTGGAATCTTGAGTGTCCTCAGACAATAAGGAGACAACTAAATGTTTCAGTAAGTGTATAATTCACGGAAAGTGTAAACACAATGTCGTCCTATCCAAAGCTATCAAACAAAGCATTAGGGCGCGTTCGGGATTGACTTTCCGAAACGAAACGATGCTAATTCATCGTTCGGGATGGACATTTTGGAAACGTTCTAATACTTGGAGAAAATGAAAAATAGAGTATGCATTAGCATGGAAAAGAACAAATTAGCATGGTTTGCATTTGCATGCTAATTCATACTGTGTTTTTTGTTTTCTAAAAGCATTAGAACGTTTCCAAAATGTCCATCCCGAACGACGAATTTGCATGGTTTCCTCTCGGAAAATCAATCCCGAACGCGCCCTTAATAAGCACAGCCGAAGAAACCAAACGCACCTTTGTTGACAATGGCACAATTCGCCGATCCCTTACTTCGATTGTGACCTTTGCCCCCAGGCGACACTTGAAAAGAGCATTTGAGGATCTTCAGAAATCCCTTAAGACATTTATATTATTTCCTTAAAAAGGAAAGTAAGAAGTAACGTAATTGAAGCAAAATGTAAAAAGAGAGAAAAGAGGCACCACACACAGTAAACAACAAACCTCTTGATTATGAGCAAGAATCCCTGTATCGACAACAGTTGCAAGGTTATTTTCGATAAATTTCATCACTCGAATTGACAACTTTTGCAGAACCTGAAAGTCGAATTTCTCAGAAAATGGATAGTTATTTAATAACAGTGAAACACTAGTACACAAAATCGAGGTGATCAAGAGAAAGGAGACACAGGGTCGCCTATGGGTCAACTTAACAAGAGGACCCGCTACCCACGAGTACCTTGGTGAGTTTTGTCTGAAACTAGAACAATTTTCAATGGAGTTCCAGCAATACAAGTAGAGGCTGCTTCGGCTGCTAGAATTTTCTTATCAATATAAATATTCAACTGAATTATGAGAGTGGGAGAAATAATTACCTGATTACTATTACCGTAATACGAACAGAGGGAAGCCATTACACGCCGCGTGATTGGTTTCGTGTTGTCCTTTACTAAAAGGAACAAATTAAGTGTGCAAATTAAATGTCCAAATAACTAAAGTTCCTCAATATGGAGAAGGCAGAAAGCTATACTCTATATGTGCAACAAATGATCACCTAACGTAAGTAACGGACACCCGAAAAATAGGAGAAACAAAGCAAAACCTTTATCCTGAAGGTTTTGAATCACCTGCAGCAAATCGCAAACTTCTTCTACGCTTCCAGTGGAAGACGCACAGAACCTCTGAAAATAATCGTTATTAGAAAGGAAACATGGTTATAGGATACTACGCAGGTCAGCAAAGTTGTTTGCAGTCCTAAAGCGAAAAAGTGGCCGATTTTTGAAACCTTTGCATAAGCTACATAAAAATGCTGGTGTGCTCGATGTGTTTCAAAAACAGGCCGGTATTTCGCTTCAATATGACTAAAGTTTTTATCAAGAGCTCACCTCGATCTTGCCAACGATAAACGGTTGGAGGTCATTTTCGGCAAAAAGCATGCTATTCGGCAACCTGCATTCATATCGACAAATCAGAAATGATAGTAGAATGCACACAGCGCCAGATGCTAAACTATTGAAATCGTGGTTTAAAATGTGAGGAGAAAACAGGAAAAGCTCGTCCTTGCCGGATAAACACAAACATCTTTAAATTTGCGTAGACTAACCCCTATCCATTGAACAACTTTTGTAAATGTCGACCAATCGTGTATACAGTCGACCCAGCTCTGCGAGGGGTAAAGTATCTTCACGTACAGTTGTTAGAATCTAAATGAGAAACATAATGTGCTCTTTCATAACTCAGCACTAATCATTTTTAAAGCTGAAAGAAATCTTACGTTAACTACGACAGTCTTCGTGGCTCTGAGCGTCCTCTGCGAGGAATCAAAGCTAATTAGTCTGCATGTCGTTGATAAAACAGCGGCAACATCAACACGGTGGTAATTCGAGGAAGATATAGCGGCCAAAACCTCCAGAAATGATTCCACATCTGTAGATGACTTCTAAACATGGGTATATTAAAATGAACAAATGAACCCGATGTACTGTTGATAGATCACAATAATACAAGGATTCAGACCCCACCATATGTGGCTGGCTTCAATTGCTTGAAATAGACATAAACGCATAAATAAAAAGAAGCAACCGACGTTTTGTAGCAAGTCAGCAAGCAACGATGAATCCCATACTCGTTGTAAGGTGTAATGTGGAAGGTGAAGACGCTGAATACAGAAAATAGAACAATCAAAAGCGATAGCAACTTGTACTATTTTTACCTGTATTAGTGTGCTTGTGCCGCCTAGTTCTTAAAGGGAATATGTATGCCCTTTTTGAAGTTAAGCTGTATTAATAGAATGTGTGTTCCCCATTAAGGAACAAAAATTGCTAAAAGTTTCCCAGTTAAAAGAAAATGATTTTCAAAGTTCACTTTTTCCATAGTAAACGCGTTTACTGAAACCCTGGCTTACCCGACAGTTATGATGGAGCAAATTTTAGCATATATGTGCATACATCGGCATATAGCATGGAGCAGCGACATATTTGCATGCAAATCAGGATATTCGAATTTACATATTCAGTCGCCTACTTAAATTCATGCCTGGTGTGGAAACTCTAGTTTCGCAGTTGTTTTGCTCATTTTGAGTGCCAACATTTTCGCTTTTGTTCTTTTCAGAATAAAGTATTCAATATAATATAATACATATTAGCTTTAAAGCGGGCAAGTAAACAGCCCAACACAGTTCACGACTGATTCGTTCCACAAAAAGTAATTTAAAACGCTTACATGTCGGTTCTTCGCACCATGTAACCGAAACCAGTTTGCAACGGACTTTATCGACACATCGGTGGAAGGGAACGCTTCCATAACATGCACGCTGGAATTAAATAGGATTAATATCTGGAATTTTCGTCGTCAAATAACGCATATTTCATAGACAGATTGGGAGCAAAGACGAAAGATGAAAGGCAACGAACATTCTGATAAAATTTAAAAAAAAATAAGAAAAAATATAAAAAAAAGAGATCGCTTTGTAAATCGAGTCTAAATAATTCACATGAAAATAGAGTATATAAAGCAATTCAAAAAATTAAATTTTCCCTCTTGTTTACTACTGTAATCAAACTGCAAATGAGCTGCGTCGCGGTGTCGCGTTGCGACTCGGATTCCGCACTTTGCCGGCGAATTGTACTGTTGTAAGTGTTGTGCAGGCTTTTTTGTACTCCTTTGTAAAAGTTTATATATTACGCGTATTTTCATTGGAGTTTAAGATTCTTAACCCTTTTCACGTTTCAGATGGGTACCGAGACCAGGCGGGGCGTTGGCAGCAAGAAGAAGGTTTGTCTTTAATGCCTTGATTTTTTGTGTACTTTGTGCCCGTTTTAGTCTTTTAAACACTCATCCAAACTCCTGTCCTCGAATAGAACCAAGTTTGTGTGTGGGTATCTTGAACTGTCTCTTATGTACTGTTTTTTTTAGGCTAGCCCTCCAGTGCTGTCAAATGAGTTCATCATTCAAAACCATGGCGATATCATGAGTTGCATTCTTATGGTTGTGATCGTTGGATTCATGTTCCCGGTAGGTTTCTTTTTTGACTCACATTATGTGCGTTAACTGATTCGTTGTTTATCGCGGCTTGCATAAAGATAAAGGTAAACGGCTCTCGTCAAACTGGTAGCGATCTTGCTCAAAGTAACGTTTTGCGCTTTTGAAATTTACAGCTATACAATTATCTTAATTGTACAATTCAGGCAACTACTCCTCTTTCGTCGATCTTCGTTGTTCCGCAATTCAATGAAACCTATACGAATGGTTAGTTTCTTCTTTCACAATTTTAGTGTTGTCCCGTTGTCCGTTCACTTTTTATTCCCACGTTTATGCGAGCACTGAGCAGTGAGCTTTTGGTTCTAAAATTTCTTCATTCAGTAGCATAAAAAAGCTAAAGGATAAAGGAAATACAGGAGTATGAAGGCTCAGAAAGGACCGATATATAGTGAAACATCGTACCGTAACAAAAACTGTACGTCCCGAGTACCGTTGCATAGCTCCGTCCGCTTTTTAATGCTTTTGAGTCATATAAATGAAAGAAAAATGAATGTATACGGCCGTTCCCCATTTTCATTTATATAATGTATCATATTATTCCTCTTTCAGACTTTGGTACTGCAGTGACTGTGTACCGCAGCGGTGTTCGAGATGTGTTCACTGTTCTTTTCTACACCATTGCTTGGGTCACTATGCATGCTATTATCCAAGAGTACATTCTTGACAAACTGCAAAGAAAGGTCTATTCTTGTTTATTATTATTGTTATTTTTTTTGTATTTATATTTAGTTGCTTGGAGCGTAACTACGTGCTTAGGGTAAACTCTGATGTCCGTATGTGTACGAACACCTCAAATTCAAATAGTATTTTTTCGGGCGAATTAAAAAATAAGCAAGTGTAATTGGGTTGCCGTTATGCGTGGTATAAAACTAATGTTTAGGTTCACCTGTCAAAGACCAAAAACTACAAATTCGCCGAATCTGGACATCAACTTGCATTCGCCACATATTCCGTTGTGCACGCGGGATATGTGATTGCTGAATACATTCATGTATGGTTCTTTTACATTTACAAGTTGCATAGTTTTCTATTTAATATCTGCATTTGCATTGGGATGTTGCTCATTTGATTTTTAGGCGGCGTCTTTGTTTTGAGGCTTGCGGTGTTTTTTACAATTTTCGGTTTTAGCAGCAAACTGACATCAATAATGTGTGGAGAGGCTACCCAACTGAGCAAAAGTTTATGAGCCTTAACATGAAACTGTTCGAAATCCTTCAGGTTAGTTTATATGAATACCACTTTTATTGTCTTATCATCTGTTTGGATATCCTTTTTATGTTAGTTGATCACTATGTTTCACAATGCTTATAACCTTTTCTTGCCATCGTTTCATTGTTTTTTCGAGTGATATCAGTTGCTACTAGATTTTTACAGGCTTTTATGTGGAACTAGGGTTGTTTGTTGTTTCTTTACGCTATTGAGAATTAACAGGTAGTGGGAAATTGATAGTTTGCTAGACATTGACTATTTCAGCTCGCCTACTGGGCCCATCAATTCCCCGAGTTCTATTTCCAAAAGATGAAGAAGGTAAGGTGTTTTTTGAATTTATATGTGAACGTTTATTTTGTCAAGTTGGACTAGCATTAGCAAGTTACCAAGCGTTTCTTATTTCGGTTACGATCATTATTTAGCAAACTTCTGCAGTAGGCAGTTGTTTGTAATTTGTAATTTACGATTCCACTCTTTTTATATTGCGCGACATTTATTGTGCACATTTTCCCTTTAGTGTCACCTCGTTTTCACTAACACCATTCCTTTCAGGATGAGATGCGTTCTCGCACTTTCACTTCCCTGATTTACATTGGTCTTATTGCTGCCGGATACATCATGAAGTGAGCTTTTGATTTATGTTTAGTTTTTCAATTTTATTGGCGATAACAGATAAGCAACTCACTCTCAGCCACTGTGTTTAGGTATGTTTCCAAAGACTGTTTTCTTATATAATTTATTAAATACATAAAATAAGAAGAACAGAAACAATACCGTCAGAACTGTAGAAAGAACAGAAACAGTTGAGGAATGAATAAGATTACATTTTCTTTTCTCCCAAAAATAGCGGGAGGAAAACTTTTTAGCCCCATTTTTGCAATTTCTTTACTTTTAGCTTCATGCGTCTCACCGTGATTCTGCTCGCTCTTCAATACATTTCTGACGTAATTTTCCACTTTTCTCGTCTCGCTCACTTCCTGGAGAAGAATGACATTGCAAAGGCTGGGTTAGTTGTTTTTGTCTTTTAATTGGTTCTTATTTCTCACGTGAAAGAAAGCCCGCAGGCTGGCCCGCCAAAATGTCACAGGGCATGCCCGATCCCGGCCCTGTCGCATGCAACGTGAAGGCCTCGGGGGAAATGCGTATTTTGGCGGGCCTTTGGAGGGGAGTCAGCGGGCCTTTTTTACCGGGGAATTGAAGGGCCTATGCAGGGCTACTTAGCAGTGCCCGTAAACCATAGGAAAATAAACATTAAACAGTCACACCATGTAGAAACACGTAAATAACCAATATTTTATTAGAAAACAATCAAATAATGACAATAAACGACAACATAAGGGTATTAAATGGGAGTTTGTTTAAAAAAAACGCTCTCTTAGGCAATGTCTAACTATAATTACAATCGGAAGACAATATTACATAGGGATTGTATTGTAGTAACAAGTTAAACTGTAAGTTACGAAGTGCTAAACGTCGAAGTTTTTCCATAAATAAAGTGTCACTAATTGGCTAAGAAACAGTTTAACATGTTTAACGATGTAGTAAAAATGATAGCTAGTTTGGACTTACTGATATAGCCTAACAAGACACAAGAGATGGCGTTGTAACTGTAGCTATAAGTACACGACAGATGGAAGCTATCAAAGGTCGCTAAGAGTCAAGGCACGTAAAGTACCATTTACAACCAACAAATAACAAAACAATAACAATAGTTACATATGTGTAATCTCCCTACTGCTGCTCTAGTATCCCACATCCGAATCCCACTCGGCCTCGGGCTTCGTAACTAACTCGCCCTTCGCTGAGAAACATGTAGCCAGTCGCGAATCGGAGATCGGCAACCTGAAAAAATGGGGGTAAAGAAAATTAAAACGCAAGGCAAACCAGAGAAATCTACAAATTACGTTTTACTGATTTGCATTCAACATTGTACAATGTAGTCAGTTTTGTCAAGATGTTTACGAATCGAATAAAAGAATAACAACTATATGTTTAAGTACACAGCAAGATATACCTTTTCCCTTTTTTCTTCTTCGCCTGAACGGAATAAGCAGGCACTTCTCCGCATGTTCCAGAGCCTAAATATGCGCAGTTCAATAACAAGATGCATTCTACAGTGACTGGTTGAAACTTAACAAAAGTGGAGGGTGGAGGAGGTCACCCTATATAGAAATAGAAGTGGTCTCACTTGTCTTAAAATTAAATAAAACTGTTTTTGCCCGAATACCATCAAAAACCAAAGTAAAACAAACCTCGCCGTTTATGGACGATGAGACGTTCGTTTCCTGATAATATAATATCCATATAAACTTCTAAACGTGGCAGTTTCCTGATGCTGCTAGCCGGGCATCGAATAGTGCACTACACATCGGAAGGGCTCGCAACTGTAAATAAACTAAATAAGAACGAAACACGAGACAAATAACAAACAACGCAACACGACTAACTTAAGTAACGAAACACAAACCTGGTGAAACTTTCAAGCGCAAATCGGCAAATCTTCCTTCTACACGCTTCGTCCACATGTTTGTGTTGTAGCGCGGTGATAGAACAGCCAATGGTTGAAGCCCAAACTGTCAAAAATCAGCTTGTTGTCGAAAAACAGCTTACCTAAAGAAACAATGTATATATCTTCCGAGCCAGCGTCGCAATTGCAAGGAGAACCGTTAAACATGATTGTGGGTAACTCACTAATCAAGCAAACAATAATAACATCATTAATAATAAGAGAAAACCTAGCAATATGCGAAACGAAACATTTCGCAAAAAAAAATTAAAAAAAAAAGTTGGCAAACTTATTGTACACTTTACTACAAATGACGAAAATGCATCGGAAATGCACGATTAGTGCAAAGGGCACCCTACAGGGCTTTCTATTTTCCGGCCCCTCCGTTCCCCTTCAGAAGCCCTCCTGACAATTCGGGCCAGCCTTCGGGGAAAAGTGCAGAAATGCATGCCCGCGGGCCTAAAGTCACCAATGTTATGACAGTTGCAGTTATTAACGGATGTTGTGTAACTTCTGTGTAACGGGGAAAGGTGGCCGCCGTGGCTACGTGAACTAATTTGCTTTATTATATTCGCATTTGGCATAAATTCTTTATTCTTGAGTTTTGAGTTTTCTTGAGTTTTTTTATTCTTGAGTTAAAATTATTGAGATACTAAATGTCAGTAGTCAGTACATATCATGTATCATGACATTGTGAGCATCTTTATCATTAGACTAATTTAAATTCGGTTCGGTGTGATTACTGTACCTGTTTCTTTCCAGTTTCAAGCTGTGGAATCTGGTGTTCATTGCCACTCGAGTCGCCATTTCTGCCCTCACTTTCGTCACCTTTTGGTCAGTTCAGTCCTGCCCATTAAAGCGAAATACCGGCCGGTTTTTGAAACGCATCGATTAGAGCAGCATTCCAATGCAGCGTATGCAAAGGAACATAAATTGACTGCATATGACTGCACTAATACATTTGTGGTCTAGTTTACCTACTCTTCCAGTTTATGGTGCTGCAGAAGCAGTGTGCTATGTTTAGATCTGCTGCACTAGCACTGTATACAGAATTGAGTGAAAATATTGTTAGAAAATGTAGATTTGACTGTAGATGTTTGTTTTAAATATCGAATTTTTAAGGTACGGTCTTCGTCAGAACGAGTCACCCTACATTGATATTGAAGCTGGAAACTTTAACACGAGCTATGTTCGGTAAGTGTTTTCGTATTCTTTTTTTTTTGCCAAATGACCTAATGAACAAATGAACTTGCTGGTCAATTTTTCGTACATTTTAGTTGGCGGTGCTACAATCCTACAATGCAAATGCAATATATTGTGTAACTTATGCACTTCCATTTTCCGATGCACTTCCATTTCTTTACTTTGTGAAACATTTTACTTTTAGCCTCAACTCTATTCTGTTTGTGATCGGACTGCAATTGTTCATGACCTATCAGTTTTCATCGTTCCACTTTTCACGCTTCCGCGATACCAGGTGATTTAATTATTTTATCAATGGTAATATAGTAATTGTTCAGATGCACGCTCCATGAAGTTGGAATAGTGTAGATATTCAGTGTTGTGGTGAGCTTTTAATTCCAACCAAAGAAAACAAAGTGTCTTTAGCACATTTATTTCCGACGTTTCGGTTTTACACCATCTTCAGGGAAAAATTACCTACAAAAACACAATACAATACACAGCACAAATACACTATCAACGTAAAACGACTACACACATAGGCCAGAAAACGAATTCACATGTATTAGGACAAGGAAAAGACAGTACATAACTTACAACGGAACGATATGGATAAAAATATGAATGAGTAAATCAAGCGACATTCATCAATAACCGAGTGGTATGTTAACTGTGAGTGATAGAGTTAGAGTGAGAGGCAGAGTGACTGGCAGAGTAAGGATGAGAGAGAGTGTGAGTGACAGAGGGACGAGAGGATAGACTTGGTAGTGATAGGGTGATGGGATTGAGAGAGATTTTCTTGGTACCAGAACTGGTGCACAGCTCGTATTTCCTGTTGAGTACTGGTCTTTCCGTTTGGATTGACACTGCCTCACTTATCAGGAGTCTACGGAAATTGTACTCTCGGTACAGAATAGCGGTAGAGATTGAGAACGGAACAGAAGGGTGAGCATCCTTGTGGTGAGCATCCAGTAGCTTACCTTTTGCCTTGTGCTGCGCTATCCGCTCTCTCAGCGGCTGGCTGGTTTGTCCAATATAAGACTCTCCGCATAGGTTACATGTTATTTTATAAACTACCATACGGGCCATACAATCTCCAATACTTCCATCATTACATATTTGACACGTTCCTCCTCTAGCAGGACAAATTCTGTCATAAATCCTATTCCTAACAAGCAAATCTCTGAGACTTGGGGCGGATTTCTCAACAACGGTAACGCCTAGACTGGGAAACTTCCGAACAGTTGCTTTGACAAGATTTGAAAACTTATCATTTATATAGGGTACTGGGAGTACGACTCCAGAGAACTGTGAGGATCTCGCTGTCTTAGTAGAACTCAGAGAATTTCGCTTAGTTATTGAAGTGTGTGTGTACCCATTAAGGGCACACACCTTTTTGGCGAAATCCTTTGATTCTCCTATATATTCAGGGGAGGAAAGGCGTACAGCGGTATTAATAGTATTCGAAACCACGTGGCGTTTAACACTGATGGGATGGGCAGAGTTAACATGAATGAGAATATTACGGTTGCAAGCTTTCCTATACCATTTACTCACAAAGTGACCGTTCCTATATGAAATAAGCACATTTAAAAATGGCAAGAAATCGTCAGCATTTGGAGTTTCGCGAGTGAACGCTATGTTCTTTTGTGAGTTGTTGAGTGAGTTGAACATAGCATCCATATGCTCCCGTGTCTCCGCTACTATAAAACAATCATCTATGTATCTACAGTAAAATAGAATACCAGTGCGTACAACGGAGGATTCGATGCTGTGCATGGCGCAAATTGCGAGGACAGGAGCCAGGCGATTGCCCATGCAAAGACCACGAACTTGCTGATAGTACGAAGAGTTCCACTTAAAAGTCTTACAATCCAGGCATAACTTAAGCAAATATACAACTTCATCAATCTTTAGTCCTAACCAGGAGATGTGCGACGCATGCTCTTTGAGCATGGACTCAATAACCCTAACCGCCGCGTCATTATCAATGTTAGTATACAAGGAAACAACATCGAAGGACTCATATACATAGTCAACTGTAGGGTCAGGCTGAGGGAAAGTTGATGATAGTCTGTCTAGAAAAGACATAGTATTGAAAAGGTGCGAAGGGACAAATCTAACTAATTGGCCGATGATTTGACAAACAAGCCAGGAAAGGCGATCAGATGGTCCGCCAACGCCAGATATGATGGGCCGGACCTTATAATCGCTTGGATCCATGCTTGAGAGGGTCTCGGGGGCAATCTTATGAGTCTTAATTAATAGATAAAGACATGGTATAGTAGGAAGACATGGTATAGTAGGACACACACTTCAATAACTAAGCGAAATTCTCTGAGTTCTACTAAGACAGCGAGATCCTCACAGTTCTCTGGAGTCGTACTCCCAGTACCCTATATAAATGATAAGTTTTCAAATCTTGTCAAAGCAACTGTTCGGAAGTTTCCCAGTCTAGGCGTTACCGTTGTTGAGAAATCCGCCCCAAGTCTCAGAGATTTGCTTGTTAGGAATAGGATTTATGACAGAATTTGTCCTGCTAGAGGAGGAACGTGTCAAATATGTAATGATGGAAGTATTGGAGATTGTATGGCCCGTATGGTAGTTTATAAAATAACATGTAACCTATGCGGAGAGTCTTATATTGGGCAAACCAGCCAACCGCTGAGAGAGCGGATAGCGCAGCACAAGGCAAAAGGTAAGCTTCTGGATGCTCACCACAAGGATGCTCACCCTTCTGTTCCGTTCTCAATCTCTACCGCTATTCTGTACCGAGAGTACAATTTCCGTAGACTCCTGATAAGTGAGGCAGTGTCAATCCAAACGGAAAGACCAGTACTCAACAGGAAATACGAGCTGTGCACCAGTTCTGGTACCAAGAAAATCTCTCTCAATCCCATCACCCTATCACTACCAAGTCTATCCTCTCGTCCCTCTGTCACTCACACTCTCTCTCATCCTTACTCTGCCAGTCACTCTGCCTCTCACTCTAACTCTATCACTCACAGTTAACATACCACTCGGTTATTGATGAATGTCGCTTGATTTACTCATTCATATTTTTATCCATATCGTTCCGTTGTAAGTTATGTACTGTCTTTTCCTTGTCCTAATACATGTGAATTCGTTTTCTGGCCTATGTGTGTAGTCGTTTTACGTTGATAGTGTATTTGTGCTGTGTATTGTATTGTGTTTTTGTAGGTAATTTTTCCCTGAAGATGGTGTAAAACCGAAACGTCGGAAATAAATGTGCTAAAGACACTTTGTTTTCTTTGGTTGGAATTAAAAGCTCACCACAACACTGAATATAGTAATTAATAATAATAATATAAGAGTTAGAAATATAATAAGAAATATTAACACTAATAAGGTTCTTTAATTGCGCATGAACATTCTATGGCGTTTTCTTGCTTTTGAAAATTGAATTTTGTTTTAGGGGAAAACTGTCGGATGACGAGAGTACTGCCCCTCCTACACCGGAAAAGAGATGGAAGAAGAAGACGCAGAAAAAGGTTGGATTTGGATTTTTTTTTTATTTGACATTTTATTTTAATAGTTAATTTAAGTAGAATAGTAAGATCTTATTGTTCTACTATTGGTCGAAGAAGCTTTTTGGTCGGGTTGTATTACCCTTGAAACTGATATTTTCTTGGAGCTGTGTACCACGTGGGAGACCACGTTTTTGAAAGTTTTCTGTTCTGGCTCAACTTTTTTTTTGATTTGCTGTTTTCTTTCAGAGCGCTGAATCCGAATTGACCGAGGTAGATGGACACAGTGCTGAGGAAAGCAAGTCGAAGGCTAAGAAGGTGGGGAATTTTGTAAAAGAATATTGTCTTGGGTCTTGGGTGACTCTTTGTTTAACCTTACGTGCCTTAGTAATTTACCTAGAACAACTACCACACAATTCTGTCGACGAAAACTCACGTTGCATCTGTTGTGCATTCTGTGCAACACGTGCAACGTAGTAAGTAGTAGTCTGTTGTAAGTAGTTGAGTCATTAATCCCTCTTTTTAAGCGTTTGTGCCAAAGTTTTCGCAATGTTAATTTCTAATTTACTTTCTTTTTGTTTCTTTCTGTCGCACGGAAATGTTTATTAGACTCTTAGAAAGAGCGCAACGCCATAAGAGACGATGAAAGAATTCAATAGTTTTAAAATTCAAAGTAGTAAATCAAAGATAAAATACGAAAAAATGCATAGCATTAACATATATATATATATATATCCACCAAAGATAAAAAGAAATTCCACAGAGAATAGTTGTAACTGACATATCATCAAAGAAACTGCTTGCTGAGGTGAGGTTGAAATTTGAAATGCGTAGTGTTTAGGTGAACCAGAAGACTCCCGAGGCAAAGAAATCACCGACTGCGACCGCTGTCAAGCAAAATAACAAGAAGAAGAACTGAGTTTATTTGCTGGATGAATTTGACAGTTGACAATCTTGAATGTTATTTTTGATTCAGTCGAGCTTTGTTCCTATTTCAGTACATGCTACATTTTGTTAAAAATCCATTTTAGCCTGGCTAAAATTTCTAAGTCAGATTGCGAGATTATCTTATCTCCTAAGTTCAGAATCTAAGTGATTCTGTATCACAACTATGAAAAGATCTTTTACATCAAATTTTACCATGAAGTTATAATTGTATTATTCTTTCCCTTTCCTGACCATGCATGCACCTTAGTTTTATTCTAGCCCCTTTTTGACGGGCACCCTAGCATTTTTGCACGTATTAATTAATTTATAGCCTAGTTTTATTCCCCTTTCTATTTATTATTATTGTTCTTTGTATTTATAGTTACACATATGAATGCGCATTACAAACTTATGTAAATCTATGGTTTATATATGGATAATATTTTGCGAGATTCGATTTTCCTAACTTGTTTATGCGCTTTCATTTTGCTTTCCTTTTATTTGGGGGTTACTGGGATGTAGATGATATTGGAATCTTTTCCATATTTATTATTGATTGTTGTATTCGTTTAATCAAAGTTTTCTTATCTGCGATATACATTTTCTCTCCAGTCTGTGACGCGTGTGTGTTGTGTTTTACCGTACTTTTACACTTTCTACTTTTTGTTGTGGTTCTTAGACTCCCGCTTGTCCGGTTTGATAATTTGTATTGCATTTTGTGAAAGTGTTTAGAATTGTATCACTTCTTGTATTTTTCTCTGCAATGCAAAGTTTGTCTAAACCTGACAGGCTTGGTGCACCTCTGTTATCTCTATGCTTCCTTTTATTCTGTTGTGTTGTGATCTTTTAATAAACCTTTTTTTTACAAATCGAGCGAAGATGTGGGCTATGAAATGTTTTTGGCAAATTGTGTTACCTTACTGAAATGGAATAAAAAGTTGAGTTGTGGTTGGAAGTTGGAAGACAAAAATGTTGAAACTATAGGCTGGAAATCTGAGAACCTGGTGTACGAGTAAGCTAGGGTTTTTTCTCTATTGTTGGAAGTCAGCTTGATGTAAACTAGTTCATTGCTCAACTACATAGCCTAACAATGAGGTTGGTATGTGGCATTGCCATTGCCTTTGCCTGTTCATGAATTTGTTACGGTATTTTTTTTTAACTCGTCGGTACAGTATGTTCGCTAATATAGCGCTACCGTTTTCAGCTATGAGCATTACCTTTGATAGACGAACCCGGGTGTCGGTGTGCACTGTGAACAATTGGGCGCTCGACTTTACTGGAAACTTGGAAAGGATAGTGAAAAGTGGGCTCAGTTAAATGTTGTTGCACAAGTGGGCTTTTTAGTTTAATGTATGACTTTATATTTATCCTTATACTCTGTAGGAATAAGAACCTATGATGTGTTTGGTTAGTTCAGCATGCGATGAGGCGTTCAAAAAGGGATCACGACTTCGTTTGGGGCCAGAGTTGGAGATATGCGGATACGGTTGTGCAGATCATTTCTTTGAATTGGACACGGAACTGCACTCATGGCAGATACTCGCAACTTTGGCCGAACACTCCAAAAGGGTAGGTTTTTCTTTCTTTACAGTACTACTTTTTGATTTTGCGTATGTCAGTGATCCTTTTTTTTGTATTCAATGAAGTCCTATACGTACTGTACTACTTTTTGATTTTGCGTATGGTAGGAGGGGAAAACTACTACTTTTGAATCTAGGAGGCATAGCCATTTTTTCGTTGATGGTGCAATGTTTCATCGTAAGCATATGACCGTGGGGTACTTCGTGTGTCAGTGATCCTTTTTTTTGTATTCAAGTGGGAGGTGCTAATTGGAAGGACAACAAGAAAAGGCGAAATACCGGCCGGTTTCTGAAACGCATCGTGGACAACCGAATTCTTACGTATTTATGCTAATTTGCTCGAATTTAGCTCGATTCTTCATTCTAATTTATGTTCATTTGCATAGGCTGCATAAGAATCTACTCGATGTGTTTCAAAACCGGCCTGTATTTCGCTTTAAGGTTAGAATTGTAATCAGAATAAGAGCCCTAAGGATAGAATGGAATTGGCACAGAAGCACGCTAACGTTATGCGTATACTGGTTTATTCTTCAAGGGTGCATGGAATATAATGAATGAAGTCCTATACGTACTGTGAAATAACGTATTTAATAAACGCATTTATAAATGTTGTGTAAATATTGTATTGCAGTGGCCCTCAATGATTGTCATTACTGGAATGCCAATACGACGTGATATGCTCCTCTACAATTGCAATGTGGCTATGTGTAATGGGTATGGGTTTTTTTCCTGTTTTACTTTTAAAGTCGTTTCTTAGATTTGATGCTGGCATTTTGAGTATGTGTGATGTGATTCCTGGCTCACCTTTGCTTTATGGAAAACCCCTTTTCAGTAAAATCCTTGCGATTCGTCCGAAGATGGTACTGTGTGACGATGAAGTCTATCGTGAGAGTCGATGGTTTGTGAAGTGGCATCAGAGAGGAAAGAGTGTACCTTTTGAAATACTACCGGATCATGGATTTGAACAGGTGAGGAGATACTATTAAAATTTTGGGTTCTTTGGGAGTTTGGACCCAAAGCCACATATCCGGAGAGTGGTTTTATGATTTTATGATTGTTTGAAACTGATGCAAGTAGTATGCTTAGAGTTTTTTTCAGGAATCTGTCCCATTCGGCGATGTAATCCTGAAGACCGTTGATGGCGTAACTGTTGGATTTGAAATGTGCGAAGAATTGTGGACCGCTGATAGGTACGGTAGTTGTCGTTGTCTCACTATGGTTTATATTAAGGTACGGTAAACGACTTGAGTACCGTATCGCCACTAACTTATTGTTAAGTGAAGCGTTGCATGGTTGCATTTGCGTAGAATCTTGTGTCACCTCTAGATTCACTTCTCGCCACTTGGATTGTGTAAATATACATACAATTTAGTTCCCACGTGTATCTTGGACTCCGTGGTGTGGACATAATCGTCAACAGTTCGGGCAGTCACCATATTCTGGGAAAGAGTTGCTACCGGCTGAATCAGTTGATTCTTGGAAGTACCTCGAAGGTTTTTTTATTTCACATTTGCATATTTTGTATGGAATGAGCGAAATCCAAAAACGGATGTCTATGTGTGTTTATAGTGTTCATTACTTGTTGTTTATCTGTAAGTGAATATCTTTGTCAGCAGCTAGGTTAGGTTTGAGTTTCAAATATTACTTCTAGCTAATGAAGTATCATACCCGTTTTCCATTTTAGGTCGGTGGTGTGTATATGTTTGCCAATCACCGTGGCTGTGACGGCGATCGTGTTTATTATGACGGAATGAGCTCAATCTCACAAAATGGAAAGTTGTACGCACAGATCAACCAGTTTGATATTGAAGATACGGTAAGTCGGGCACTGCTTAGAAGTAAAGATTTCATTCGTTCGCGGGGTGGAGCCAGTCAGCAGTGATACCACCGTATACCACATTTTGGCTTATCGATTTTTGGAAGTTTGGCTTATTTAATCAATAATAAGATATCACTTAACCTTAGATAACGTGGTTTTCTATCTTTAGTGCGTGGAGACAGCCCTACTGGATCTGAACAGAACTGTTGCATTCCGAGCCACGAAAGCAAGTATGAGAAATGAGGTTGGAATTTTGTCAGAATTTTGTTTTAAATGAAACTAAAGATTCATGACATGTTTTGCTTTGTTAAAGGGTTGTAACATGTTAATGTGTTTTATTTCATTTTTGCTTTGGTGTTGCGTTGGAATTTTTTTAATTCCATTATGAGGATAGAGAATAAAAATAAAGTTTGGTGACTCTATCCCTTTAAAACTTATGGTCATCAACTTAATTGTTTTCAGGCATCAACGAAATCGCAATATGACACTGTTCGTGTTGACATTCACATGACCGGGCACATCGGAACTCCCACAGAGCCACTAACAGCGCCGATTGTTACTAGGTATGTGAGTTTGTTCCTATAAGTTTTTGCCTGTCAAAGAGACCGATTGTTACTGGGTATGGGAGTTTGTTCCAATGAGTTTTTGTCTGTCAAAGAGACAAAGTAACATAACATAACATAACATAACATTTATTACGACAACAAAGTATCGCGCAAGTTTTGACAATATAAGGCCACTAACAGCGAATAAATGGATAACAATAAAAATAAAAAAACAGATGAAAATGCACTACAAAAACTAAAAAGTAGTAGGAGATGCAGTTTGTGAAACATGTTTGTACAACTGCGTTCCTATGTGTTGTATACAAATTGTGCTCTATTCTGCGAACTACTCGTCCAGGCACGAACGTGGTTGTCCAATATTGTTCCACGGACGGCATCAACAATAGAACATGTCAGCGTGTTCCCCACTCCTTTTTATTCGAGCGTGAAACATTCGAACTTCGAACTTTTGTCATACGCTTGAATACTGAATTGAACCACCGTTGAATAAAGGAGCACGTCGTTATAGGGTTAAAGATTTAACTTACCAAGTTAACTTTTGAGGCAAAAGAGTCCAACCGAGGAACTGTGTGAAGGACCTCCTGCATGGATGTGGCACTATTTGAGAAGAAGTGGAATGGTATGGAATATGTTTGTTTTGAATTTTAGTGAATAGTTTATTGATACATACATCAAAACATATGCAATCAAAAGGATACCCTAAGACGACCCGAACCGGATTTGATATATGTTCTTAGTGAATCAATGCAGATTCGCATGTCATTCCCATCGCGCTAATTATGTTTTACTTTTACTTGTTTTAGTTGTATGCCATACGTTTTTAGTCACTCTCGGAGATGGTCTTTGCCAATCCGGAGGTGGTTCGTGCGTGATTTTACATTTTGTGTAAACTGTAAACGTATCCTTTTAGTCTGGTTTCTTCGTACCTTTATCTGGTGGTCAGGATAGTTGTGCCGTGGCCACAATGGTGTGGATGATGTGCAATAAAGTATGTGAAGCAGTGAAGAGGAGGAGGCAAACTGATGGTTCGTTGAGTTGTTTATCACTTTTTATGGTTATGGAGTTATGAGTGAAGCGTGAAGATTTGAAGAATACTGTATATCATATTTTCATCAATATACTGTAGCATAGCAAGGCTAATAAAGTCTGTGTGTGTTTGATATAGGTGTTTTGTACTTATTACTATTTGGTTTGATGTTTTATATCTAGGTGGCGATGATCCAGCTTACTACATTCAAGGGGAACGAGTTCCCGAAGAGCCTTCTGAATTGTGCAACAAGTTGTGTCTTTTACTTTTAAATCAGTAATTTTTATTGACTTCATGTCACTGACGCAGAAGGCAACTCTAAGGCTATGTTTTAAAGCAAAATTCCGGCCGGTTTTTGAAACGCATCGTGGGCAACTGAATTCCTACGTATTTATGCTAATTTACTCGAATTTTGCTCGATTTTTTATTCTAAATGTATGTTCATTTGCCTGCATAAGAATGCTGGTCTACTCGATGTGTTCAAAAACCGACCGGTATTTCCGTACTGACAAAGAGCTGGAATTTCCTATTGCAATTTTTATCATTATATCGTTGATCATTAATTATTAATTTCCAGGTTCTCTTCACCTGTTATATGGCGAGTGAACATTCAAGTGCTGAGACTAGAGCATGTGCAGATGGATTGGCCCGTGAAATAAATAGTTCGCACTCAAGGTTAGTTTTCATCTGATCTGGATGTGAGTGATATACTGTAAGAAACTAAGGAAATAGACATTTTTTTATTGTGAATGTGTGGAATAGCTCGTGTTTGCCAGTTATATGTGATGTGATGTGATCTATGTTGCACTGTACACTCCTGTATTAATATGTAATATTTCTTGTGATTCTAGTAATGTTAACACCATATTCTAGTAACAATAAGATTATTTGATTCAGTATTTTTATCGACACCGCTGTCTCGGCTCTACTGGGAATTTTCAAACTGGCGTACAATTTTATGCCTTCTTTTACGGTAAGTTTACTGTAATTGACCGTTCTAAAGTGGTCGCATATGTGTGGTAGCTGGGGCGGTATTCAGAGTATGAAGCATACCGTATACTAGGTTCTAGTCTCAGGATTTAATTACATTTTTTAGAGCGCAGACATGCGGGAGACAATGGCCCTTCAGAATATCCAGGCCAGGATCCGCATGGTGCTCTCCTATCTTTTCGCCCAACTCGCTCTTGTGCGAAATGGTAGAAAGGGAGGACTTTTGGTGCTGGGAACTGCGAATGTTGATGAGAGGTACTGTACTTTTCTACCACCAGAACTTTTTTTACCAGTGACAGTTGAATTCGACAAACATGTCTGCAGGTAGTTTAACAAGGGTTGCGTTTTGTACCGTAACCTTAGTTCACTTCCTTCGGCAACGCCTCTAATCCGGGAAAGGGCGCGGTTCTTGCGCCACATGTGTGCCAATCTACCAATTGTACCTCTTCGGGTAACCATTGATCTAATTGTCATATGAATGTGGGGAACTTTTTCAGTCTGGTTGGCTATCTGACCAAGTATGATTGTTCGTCAGCCGATATCAACCCAATCGGATCAATTTGCAAAAGTGATTTGAGGGAATTTTTACTAATGGCACACAATGAACATGGATTGCAGTCACTTAAATAGTAAGTTTGGTTCTTTCTTGAGGATCGATATTGGCTTCATATGTTTGGTTTCATGTATTTGTTTCCAATTCATGCGTGTTCGATGTCCGCATGGCTTTTCTTTAATTGTTGAAACATTTGCATTTCTTGCGGAGAAAGTGGAACGAAAAATACCAGAATACAGTATTTTATAATATTGTTTAACTTTTTTATTTTGTAATATTGTTTAAATTAATACTGTTTTCAGTGTAATCGAATCTACACCAACTGCCGAACTCCGTCCGCTTGTGGAAGGGAAGCAAGCACAGACTGACGAGGTTAATTGTTTGGCTCACAAAATCCAAAATCCAAATTTCGTAGTTTATAGTTAAAATATTTATTACTATAAACTACGCGCTTACAGTAACTTTAGACACACTTACAGTAAAACTAGTAGACAGGTCAGGCTTGCCTGGTAGTGGAGTTGGAGTTAATTGCATGGATAAAACTGTTGATGTGTATTGTAAGGTGTTGTTGGTAAGCTCTCACCTCATTACCTATTTTTTTCGTTTAGGAGGAAATTGGCCTCACCTATGATGAACTCTCCGTGATTGGAAAACTCCGACGACCCGGTTGTATGGGACCGTACGGAATGTTTTGCGCTCTACTATCGATGTGGTACCCCAAGTATACGTATGAAGAGGTGGGCCTTTTGATATTTACCTGTCATATGTTGTAACTGGGATTCTGTGTCTCCTCGCGTGTAATGTTTTTATGCTTCAAGAGCGTGGGTAGGTTCAAAACTGTACAAATCAGAGATTCTGAGTGGGGTTGACATAGTTCCAGATGACAAATGATTATGTTAATTATGATGGTTTTTTTTTGCAGATCGAAACAAAGACGAAGCTTTTCTTCCGTCGTTATGCGATTAATAGACATAAGGCGACGGTATCGACCCCGGGTTAGTGAGATTTTTGTGAATTTAAGTTTTTCATATATTCATAGTGTTGACGAAAAACAAGTGTTGCTTCAAAGCTTTACGATTTGAAGCCAAGGATGTTTGGAAGTTTGGACTGTTGATTTTTCGTGTATGAGGTAAGGTTTTTTTTGAATTCTTCATTTCTTTTCAGCCTACCATGCAGAGCACTATTCGTGTGATGACCACAGAAACGACCATCGCCCATTCTTGTATCCGAATTTCGAATTCCAGTTTGAGAAGATTAAACAGAAGGTACGCAATCTGATGCTGGCTAATTTATTCGTGTTCTGTATAGTTACTGTGGATTTGTAAATTTGCATAGTATCCATTGACTGTGATTGTGTGAACATGATCTGGTACGTTGCCTACCTATAATGTTCGAACAATGTGGGAGTATGATTTATATATGTAGCTTCGTAAGGTAACGTTTGAGTTGGACTATTTTGAACTTGTGAATATGTACTTTACAGGTTGAGGAGTTACGCGCCGTTGAAAAGAAATCGGAGTGAATTAAGTGAAAAGAGGTTTTTGAGGATCTGGAGCTCTGCTGTGTGACCCGACAGTTTAATGGTCATATACATTCCTACAGCTAAATTTAGGCGCTTAATTTGCCAAAAATGTTGGAATAACTTTGTAATATGTATATATGTTAGGTCTAATCTAGAAGTTGTCGTATAGGATGTATAGACCATTTTCATGTAATATTCGTAGATTTTTTTGCCAAACGTGAGTTCACTGTGATGTGCAATTTCTAATAAACTGTGTTTGTGTTCTGCCAATGCCAAGGCCTTCGTTTCTTTATACAAGGTTGTATCTGCCGTTTCTATCTATTGTTGGTTGTTTCTTTGCTTGTTTATCCAGGAGCATTAATGCCAATACAGTTTATTTATTTGTTATACAAACAATGGATCGTGATCGGAGTAGTAATGCGAACAACTCTATGGTGTTGCATAATTTGTGTGAACCTTTTGTTTTACATATTGACTATTAATTTTAGCTTCTGATGAGATATGACAACAATAATTGCTGAGAGTCCAGGGGGATCTGCACTCTTCAATGAATGTATTCCTGTGAATTTGCTCACACCTGGAAGGAACCAAGAGAGCATGTAAGTCATACTGTAATGTTACATTACGTCATTTAGTTACTTATTTGTGATACGGTAACATTCAACGTTTATTGGTTGTCGGGCAAGGGCTACTGTAACTCTCGTCTATGTGGGCTTTAGGCAGATATACCGTAACGCCCAATGTTGATTGGTTGTTTGTTTAGGCTGGCAAGCTGTAACTAGTAATGTTTGGATTTGGGAATAGGTATACGGTAACTCTTAAAGGTTGATTCTTATATGAAATCTTTTGGAGCGCTAGTTTATACATATTGGGCACCTGAGTGATTGCAATGGTTATTTTTTTTATTTCTTTGTATTTCAGATCCTGTCCGATCGATGTAAATCTAAGAATTGGTGAGCGACGACTGGACAATAATGAACGGGTGAGACAGCTTCTGCATTTTTTCTACAGAAAGTTCTAGAAAATCGCTTGCTTGTCCGCGACATGCTTAATTTTAATGGAATAAAACTAAACCTAAGAGATAAGGTTATGGGCCAGTAGATAATTAACCTTGGCCGTAAGATCTGTAATACACTGTGCAGTTCTAGGTTTTTGGCTTCAGTCAGTTTCATTTAGGAAGCAGATGTGCTCAGTTTCACATAAGGGCCAGCCAGAGTCGTATAGTTAATTTTTTTTCTGTTTCAGGAAATTCGAATAGAGGTTTCACGCCCGGACGACTTTGAGTTCTTATTTGGGGAGGGTTTGACTAGGCAAAAATATGCCTCTCTGGCAGAAGCATGGCATCTTAACGTCGATTTTGAAGACTTTCCAAAACGGTTGGTCGAGTTATCAGTTTTGTTTTATTATTTTGTTTATGTATTTTTTTATGCACTAACATGCGTTTTTTATTAAAGCGAAATGCTAGCCCCTTTAGAAAATTAGCATATGATAAGCAAATCCTATGTATCCTATGCTAATTTTGTACGATCGTCCACGGCAATCGTACAAAATTAGCATCGGATACATAGGATTTGCTTATCATATGCAAATTTTCCAAAGAGGCTAGCATTTCGCTTTAACTATTCTTTACAGGATTATCCGTCTTGTACGAGAGCGAGACTCAGCATCATGTCCCGTGCAAATCAACTGCAATTTGAACTCCGATCAGAGTACTTGCATGTAGGCATTTTTTATTTATGATCGTTTTTCTTTAGAGCGAGTAAGGTGTTTCACGTGGCCTTATATATACTTTCAGCAGGTGTGTGTATTCGGTCTAAAGTTAGCATTTGTTGCATCTGGCGTAAGTCTATAAGAGATAACTTCTACTTTCATTTTAAAAATACGTTTCATTGTTCACCTATGATCAACCAGTCGCCAGGCGCGCTATCGCGCGCCTGGCTCCTGGGCTCGGGTCGTCGCGGCCTTCGGCCGCTCCGACCCGCGCAAAACGTGCTCGTCGTCGCGGCCTTCGGCCGCTCCTCCTCGCACCCTTTGAGCGGCCTTCGGCCGCTCTCTCCTTATAGCTTTATTTATCAGGTTTCTGCCTCATGTTGCAAAGCCTTAGAACAGTTGAAGCATGCCCTGTTTGCTATTGAGCTAACATTTACTGAGAATGTGCAGGAGTATAAACTCGGTGATTGTTACATTGGGCAGGATCCTCGCGTTAACCAACTCTTCTGTTCACGAGTTATTCTCGCAAAAAACGTTATGTGACGCTGAAACCCGTTTCTCGTTTTTCCTGTCTGCCCTGACAGTCCGGTGCCTATCTAAGACGTACAACAACACTAAAAAAAAGTTCCAAATATGCCGGTGCATAAACATAAACCTCATGGTTAATTTGCCCGATTCGCCGTGGTCCCCTTCTCGGTCCGACTTATCCCGCGCAACACCATTAAACATGTCCTAATTCTGCCGGTAAATAAATATCATGGTTAAGTTGCCCGATTCGCCGTGGTCCCCTTCCCCGGCTGCTCCGATTCCGAATTATCCTTCTCACCACACAATAGACATGTCCGAAATATTCTGGTAAATAAACTTCATATTAATTTGGCCCGATTCGCCGTGGTCCCCTTCCCCGGCCGCCACGATTCCGATTTATCCCGCGCAACACTATTAAAACTTGTCCTAATTATGCCGGTAAATAAATATCACGGTTAAGTTGCCCGATTCGCCGTGGTCCCCTTCCCCGGCTGCTCCGATTCCGAATTCTCCTTCTCACCACACAATAGACATGTCCGAAATATTCTGGTAAATAAACTTCATAGTTAATTTGGCCCGATTCGCCGTGGTCCCCTTCCCCGGCTGCCACGATTCCGATTTATCCCGCGCAACCTATTAAACTTGTCCTAATTATGCCGGTAAATAAATATCATGGTTAAGTTGCCCGATTCGCCGTGGTCCCCTTCCCCGGCTGCTCCGATTCCGAATTATCCTTCTCACCACACAATAGACATGTCCGAAATATTCTGGTAAATAAACTTCATAGTTAATTTGGCCCGATTCGCCGTGGTCCCCTTCCCCGGCTGCCACGATTCCGATTTATCCCGCGCAACACTATTAAACTTGTCCTAATTCTGCCGGTAAATAAATATCATGGTTAAGTTGCCCGATTCGCCGTGGTCCCTTCCCCGGCTGCTCCGATTCCGATTTATCCCGCGCAACACTATTAAACTTGTCCTAAATCTGCCGGTAAATAAATATCATGGTTAAGTTGCCCGATTCGCCGGGGTCCCCTTCCCGGCTGCTCCGATTCCGAATTATCCTTCTCACCACACAATAGACATGTCCGAAATATTCTGGTAAATAAACTTCATAGTTAATTTGGCCCGATTCGCGCCGTGGTTCCTTCCCCGGCTGCCACGATTTCGATTTATCCCGCGCAACGCTATTAAACTTGTCCTAATTATGCCGGTAAATAAATATCATGGTTAAGTTGCCTGATTCGCCGTGGTCCCCTTTTGCCCGATTCGCCGTGGTCCCCTTCCCCGGCTGCTCCGATTCCGAATTATCCTTCTCACCACACAATAGACATGTCCGAAATATTCTAGTAAATAAACTTCATAGTTAATTTGGCCCGATTCGCCGTGGTCCCCTTCCCCGGCTGCCACGATTCCGATTTATCCCGCGCAACCTATTAAACTTGTCCTAATTATGCCGGTAAATAAATATCATGGTTAAGTTGCCCGATTCGCCGTGGTCCCCTTCCCCGGCTGCTCCGATTCCGATTTATCCCGCGCAACACTATTAAACTTGTCCTAATTATGCCGGTAAATAAATATCATGGTTAAGTTGCCCGATTCGCCGTGGTCCCCTTCCCCGGCTGCTCCGATTCCGAATTATCCTTCTCACCACACAATAGACATGTCCGAAATATTCTGGTAAATAAACTTCATAGTTAATTTGGCCCGATTCGCCGTGGTCCCCTTCCCCGGCTGCCACGATTCCGATTTATCCCGCGCAACGCTATTAAACTTGTCCTAATTATGCCGGTAAATAAATATCATGGTTAAGTTGCCCGATTCGCCGTGGTCCCCTTCCCCGGCTGCTCCGATTCCGAATTATCCTTCTCACCACACAATAGACATGTCCGAAATATTCTGGTAAATAAACTTCATAGTTAATTTGGCCCGATTCGCCGTGGTCCCCTTCCCCGGCTGCCACGCTTCCGATTTATCCCGCGCAACACTATTAAACTTGTCCTAATTATGCCGGTAAATAAATATCATGGTTAAGTTGCCCGATTCGCCGTGGTCCCCTTCCCCGGCTGCTCCGATTCCGAATTATCCTTCTCACCACACAATAGACATGTCCGAAATATTCTGGTAAATAAACTTCATAGTTAATTTGGCCCGATTCGCCGTGGTCCCCTTCCCCGGCTGCCACGATTCCGATTTATCCCGCACAACACTATTAAACTTGTCCTAATTCTGCCGGTAAATAAATATCATGGTTAAGTTGCCCGATTCGCCGTGGTCCCCTTCCCCGGCTGCTCCGATTCCGATTTATCCCGCGCAACACTATTAAACTTGTCCTAATTATGCCGGTAAATAAATATCATGGTTGAGTTGCCCGATTCGCCGTGGTCCCCTTCCCCGGCTGCTCCGATTCCGAATTATCCTTCTCACCACACAATAGACATGTCCGAAATATTCTGGTAAATAAACTTCATAGTTAATTTGGCCCGATTCGCCGTGGTCCCCTTCCCCGGCTGCCACGATTCCGATTTATCCCGCGCAACGCTATTAAACTTGTCCTAATTATGCCGGTAAATAAATATCATGGTTAAGTTGCCCGATTCGCCGTGGTCCCCTTTTGCCCGATTCGCCGTGGTCCCCTTCCCCGGCTGCTCCGATTCCGAATTATCCTTCTCACCACACAATAGACATGTCCGAAATATTCTGGTAAATAAACTTCATAGTTAATTTGGCCCGATTCGCCGTGGTCCCCTTCCCCGGCTGCCACGATTCCGATTTATCCCGCGCAACACTATTAAACTTGTCCTAATTATGCCGGTAAATAAATATCATGGTTAAGTTGCCCGATTCGCCGTGGTCCCCTTCCCCGGCTGCTCCGATTCCGAATTATCCTTCTCACCACACAATAGACATGTCCGAAATATTCTGGTAAATAAACTTCATAGTTAATTTGGCCCGATTCGCCGTGGTCCCCTTCCCCGGCTGCCACGATTCCGATTTATCCTGCACAACACTATTAAACTTGTCCTAATTTACTTATGCAGGTAAACAAATATTATGGTTAAGTTGCCCGATTCGCCGTGGTCCCCTTCCCCGGCCGCTCCGATTCCGAATTATCCTTCTCACCACACAATAAACATGTCCGAAATATTCTGGTAAATAAACTTTACTATCGCCCGTTTCGCAACAATTCTAATCGAAATAGCTGATGACGCTGATATAGATTGACACGGGGAAGGTGGTAGGGTGGTTTGCGAAAGCCGGCGCGCCCGATTTTTGCATTGCCTTAACCAATAATTATTGATTTCAATACTCAATTGTGTATTTATCGATCTTTTATTCGTAATAAATATTGATCAATAAATTTATTCACCAATCTGGTACATTGGCTACGGTCCCATTTCACCTAACTGTTTTAGTTTAGGAACGTGCACAGTGTAAAACTTACAGACTGTTCTTGCTCTTTCTCTCTGTATAATAGTAGATCATAAAAATGTATATGAAAAATGTCGTGGCAGATAACAATTTCCATAAAAACCTACTCAGATATACGGAGACACTGATACTGGAACATACTTGCTTACAGTAGGACAACGAATACGTGTCGACATTCTAACTGTACGCTCAACATACGTAACGATCTCTTAAAGCATGAAGGAAATCCGAAATTAGCTAATAATTTAATTTATAGATTTTCACTTTCTCTCGTCTCCCTTTCTCTCCTTCTCTTTCTCGAATTCTCTCCAAATACGATGCTCTTTCGCGCTCTGTTCATCGTGCCTCTATTTTTGTTTACCTTCAAAAAACCATCCTCTCTTGTCAAAGTTCGGCAACTTTGCCACGTTTTAAGCTATACCTTCCGAAATTGGTGTCTTAGAAAAAAACTAATTGTACTTATCGCTGCTAGTTTCTCACGGGGAAGATGGTAGAATAGTTTTTGGGAGCGCGCGCACGTTTTGTTTTTCACACCTCCCCAAGCATTAACTTATTATTATTGATTTTGATTGTTTATCGATTAATTTTCCATAATATAACTTATAATAAATAAATTTAGTAACCAACCCGGGCTATTGGCTAAGGTCGAATTTCATCATCATTATTAGTTGAGGAACGTGCACAGTGCAAAAGCGGACGGACACAATTTGCTTACTCTCTCTTTCCTTCTCTTTCTCGAATTCTCTCCAAATATGATGCTCTTTCGCACTCTGTTCATCGTGCCTCTATTTTTGTTTACCTTCAAAACCCATCTTCTCTTGTCAAAGTTCAGCAACTTTGCCACGTTTTAAGCTATATCGTCCGAACTTGGTGTCTTAGAAAAAAACTGATGATACTTATCGCTGCTAGTTTCTCACGGGGAAGATGGTAGAATAGTTTTTGGAAGCGGGCGCGCGCTTTGGTTTTCGTACTTCGCCAAGCATTAACTTATTATTATTGATTTTAATTGCTTATCGATTAATTTTCCATAATATACCTTTTAATAAATAAATTTAGTAACCAACCCGGGCCATTGGCTACGGTAGAATTTCATCATCATTATTAGTTGAGGAACGTGCACAGCTCAAAAGCGGACGGACACGATTTTCTTACTCGTTTATATAATAGTAGATGTTCGTAACCATTCGAAAGCACCAAACTAGATCATTTTTATTTAGATTAGAAATCGTGCGTCATATCGACGTTCAAACAGTGAAGATTGCAATTGAATTAAAGAAAGTACGAGGAGAGGAACTGATGTGTCACGCAATGAGCAACCTTAGATTGTTGAAGGTAGGTGTTGGTGAACGTTAAAGCGAAATACCGACCGGTTTTTAAAACGCATCGTGGACAACTGCGTTCTTATGTATTTATGCGAAGTGGGGTCTAATTGGGGTCTATTTTTTATGCTAAATTATGCTCATTTGCATATGACGCACTAGAGTGTTAGTGTACTCGATGCGTTTCAAAAACCGGCCGGTATTTCGCTTTAACTAGTAATTAATATTCTTAAAGGGGTTTATTCCTCGTGTATGGTTGGGGCCTCAGGATATGAATGTTCATGGTCATATCTGCGAACGCGAACATTTAGGCTCAAGTGACGAAATTATCGAAGGAAAAGAACAGACTGGCTAGTGAGCAGGAGAGACGCGAAGCAATTGAATTAGAATATGCAGAGTACAAGGAGAGAATGGAAAATGAGTTGGCAGAATGTCAGAGGAAATTTCAGGTATATAGTTTATTTATTGTGTCATGAAAAGAGAACCTTTGTCTGGAATTCTTCCATTTTTTCCATGCTGACATCGCAGTCGTTTATTTATTTATTTTGCTATGTTGGTCGCGGTGTTAGGTCATGGAGCGTCCATCGTTCGTAAATTTGCGGTTATGGGTTAGTCCCTCCCCCAGGATAATTTACCTAACCGCTAATTTATTTTGTCTCGTTCATTTCCAGGCAGCGGACACACGTGCACACAACGAGACGGAAAAGCGAGAAGAAGTGGAGAATGATCTACACGTGAGAATTATCATTCTTATATTCTTTGTATGAGTTTTGTTGCATTATGAAGCCCTCTTTGGAGAGATGTTAGATGTATGTCCGCTTGCATGCTTAGTCAGTTTGTTACGGTGTTCGAAATCAGAAGTAGAACCCATACCCATTGTATTTCTTCTTTCTTTTTCTGGTTGGAATTTCTGTGCTGCTTTCCATATTTCGATTTTCTAGTTGGAACGTGAAGCTAAGGAAACAGCCGAACAGGCACTCGATGATCTCCGACACGATGTGAATCACTTGGAAGACAAGAGGGACGAGCTGGAGGAGGACGTCAGTGCCCTCCTGAGCGAGTACGCGGAATTGGAGGATAAAGTGAGTAGAACTATTTATGTTAATTTCATTGTATGTAAATTACGATTGTGGTTGCGTTTAGTACGTACGTAGTACGTAGATGTTGCTGTCCTTTTCTTTGTTCGTACCAGTGTATGGGATAAGAAAAGTGAAAAAAGCTGGCCTGTCCGGGATAGGAGTTGAACCAATGGGCGTGTGCTGTGCTGGGGACAGCCCTGCTCTCCACTGTGCCACCTGACCCTGCTCACCTCTTGGTTGGTGTTTCCAGATTGAGTCACTCAACTGTCGTATAGAAGATGCGGAGAGAGGCAGAGACAAAGCTGAGCATGAGTTGTCAGAGACAAGGAGGAGATTGTCGCAGACGGAGCAAGACCTGACAAAGGCCAAGGAGGTCATACGGAAATATGTGCAAAAGGATAGAAGTGTGAGTTTTTGGAGTTTTGCACAACTTTATTGATCTTCATGTCCGGAAGCAGAAACATACGTCTATCAGTATTTTTGAGAATGCCCCTTTTTATGTTGAATTCTTGAAACATTTAGTGTCTTGCATAAATTGCATTTTGAGAACAGTGTGCTACTGTGCTCCATTTTTGCAGGCTATAAAATTATTGAACATCTCGATGACCTTATGTATTCCTTAATTAGCACTTTTTCTACTAATTTGTTGTTCATTCAGGCTCCCCGCCCATCGGACGCGCCTAGTATTGACGAGAAGAAGTTGAGCGAACTGCAGGCGGATATCAGAGAAAGAGATGACCTTGTGACTAGATTGACGGAATCGCAGAGTGCTGCCAAGAAACGGTGGGTGGTTTTTATATTCTCGACTGTGGACATGAGTGGGTTCTCCAAATCATGCACCAACCACACAC